>WYDF02311197.1:0-14963 GCA_009867245.2 Adranes taylori
ATATGCATCATATACTTACCTTATACCATTTTCATCTTTTATTTCACCACCCTGTATTTCTTGCACTCATTTACTACCATATACCAACCCTCAACCCCCCCCCCCCGCGTCAGTGCCACATAACTACCTTCCACCAGCTCCCCCACACCTGCCAAAACCGTTTGCACCAAAATGTGCAAAATTATACTGCCGCCGCATGTATTCCTTCTACTTTTACATTTGGTAAGATTTGATTTTAAGGCCTCACGAATAAAATGCTCCCTCATTTTCATTTTATACAGACTGTTATCCATCAAAAGTTCAGAGGACCTCTCAAAGCGAACAACGGGAAACCTTATTTCATCATATAAAAAAGTTTCAAAATGATAAAAACACGATTCGTAGAACAATAAAGACGATTAACTATTTATAAAACAATACATACATGTTCAATAAAAAATTTTGGAAACATTTTTACCATTATTTCTATTTTCTTCACTTTCGTCTCTATTGAGTTTTTTGGTTGCTAGCTTTTGATTATCATTCCTAGGTTTCCTCTGTTTCTTGCGTGTTTTCTTTTTCATATCGTCTTCAGATTCAGATTCACTAGTTGTTTTTTGTCTGGATTTTTGAATTTCCTTCTTTTCTTTCCTTGTCTCTTTCGGTTCTTCTTCTTCATCATCATCATCATCATCATCATCATCATCATCATCACTGTCATCATTATAACATTCCCCATCTTCTGATTCCGTATCATTACTAGAGCTGTTAATATTACTGATATTTTCAAATCTATTAGTTTCTTTACCAGTCGCTCTTGAATTATCAATAGATTCAGAAGAATCATCTCTTAAACATAGATAATATACATTTTATTTACTTTATAAAAATTATATATAAAACAAACTCCGATATGTTATAACAATAAATAAAAGAATTATGATGGATACTTAGTAACGGTAAAGATTACTCGACTATAATCAAATAACATCACTATAACACCTGTGGATTTTCTTGACGGAACAAATGTGCCATAAATAAGAAACTTTGTAAGAATCAGTTTAATCGGAATAGACTACAGAAGTACAAACATCCAAATCCTATTAAGCAAAGCCGCCCCTATTCCTCAAAAAATTAGGGCAACAGCCACGCGTTGTATTTCAAAGACCACAAAGACAACACCTCATCGACAGAGTCCACAGAAAAATCTACCTCGCTGCAAATTCTGTCCCAGTAGGTACTAGCACAAAGTCGTTTCAGCAGCTAGCACCTACTAACCAGGATAAGTACAGCAAACATATCTCGTTTCTATACAAAACTGTCTAATCCTAATCAAAAGAAGCCACCAGCACAAACTCAGCTCAACAACTTTCACAAACATTGCACCAAAAGAACCTCATCGATGAAAACACAATGTCCGACACACATCTATCCCACAAAAGATTACATACAATTTATCAATAAACAATTTATTTACAACAATGAAAAGAACAAAATTCAATGCTTCATCAATTAAATGAAATAATTCATTTATGGGTTGTTTGCCTCAACCTTTTATAAATAAAAAGCATAGCATAAGCCGAATGTGATAAATTGGACCTAAAAGAAATTATGTACGAATCTTATGCACGAACATTATATTGCTTTTATAAACGGCAATTAACTCGAGATTAATTAATATAAAGTAATTTTAAAAGTAGCGGACTTTCGTAGCAAATAGTAAATTGCTTATGACTTCATGGAAAATAGGGTTGCCATTGCAACACCCGATCGCTGTGGTTAAATTAAAATAAAATAAATTAATTTTAAAATCTGTATTAAAGTAAGAGTTCCCTCCCAGAAAATATATTGCTTATAAGTAAATAAAAATGAGGGTTGCCACTGTAGAATATGATCACTGAATTAATTGAAATAAAACAATTTTAAAATCTATATTCCAGTAGCGATTTTCCTACTAAATTGATATTGAATTAAACTTCTCTCTACCTATAACAGATGTCAGAAGAGCGAACTTTGCGTACATGTATTATAGAGTTATTATGTAGGCGACTTCAATATCGAGCAAAGCCTCATGCGCCACATGAACTATTATAGAACCATTGGGCCTTACAAAATGTGAATCTATCAAAGATCAAGCTTAAGACATGTGAATATTTATGAAATAACGCAAAGATATGAGTTTCTCAGGGACTGAAAAATAACATGCTCACATTAGCAAATTGCAGTCAATTTAAAACATAAAATTCTAAATTAAATATGGAAGACAAACTTATAAGCTTCTGTTATTTTAAACATTTTTTAAAAGCTTGTGAAAACAGATCAAAGCAAATAAAAGTTGTACAATAACGTAATATACTGCATCTTACCCAGCTAAAAACCCACGATCTTTACATGATTTTATGTGACTTTCCAGTTCATCAGTATTAGGAAAATTCAACTCACAAAAACAACATGGAAATCTAGGCCCTTAAAAATAAATTACACGTTTCATTTAAAATTCATTAAGTATAGTAGGACCTCGATTAATTGACAATACGAGAGCAAAGGCTTTCTCAAATTTAATTTTTTTACATGTGTTTTAAAAATTTATTATAACACAATCTGCAGTACGTACTACAAAGAAACAAGGAACATGTTATTGCTTTAAGTTTTTTCTGTTTAAGTGATGCTTCCTGAATGTTTTCCAGCTTGCGATTCTCTATCTCCAGGAATATTTATATTCCACACAGAGTTGAGTTACGTGCAGTAAAAATGTACTGCAAGTAAAGTATTCAGTACCTTTTTACTTTAAAGTTTACTTTCAGTACTTTCAAATTGTACGTATTGAATACTTTTACTTGTTTGAAATAAAAAGTACTTAAAATGTACTTTAAAAAATTACTTATTACTCCAAGTACTTTTTAAAAGTACTTGTTTCTTATTACTTGAAGTAAAAATAATTTATAGGGCTATTTGTACATATATTCTTTGCTGGGAGTACTTTTTCTTAGTACCTGTAACAGCTCTGATTCCACACTTGCTGCAATTGATCATCGTCACTTAGGAGCAAAAAAGCTGTGTCAAGTTTGTTCAAGTCCATTCAGCTATATCGATTATTTCAATACTTTCTGGCGCTGATTAAGCTTCAGAAAAGTGTAAAATAATTAAATTTCAAAAATTATTTTTTATGTTGGACTGGTTAACTTTACAGCAGGTGGGTACAGAGCTTGTCCAAAAACAGCATTGCTTCAGCATGTAACCTTATTTCTTTCGTGTGCTGCTTGGAGTTAAAAAAACTTTATTTAAGCCTAATTGACAGGCAAGGGACAAGCGATGTAAAACACAAATGTCATTGTTCTTAGCAATCCTGCTTTTAATTCTGGTACTGTTTTCCCGGACAGCGAAGTCAGTGTTTAGTCTGCTTCCAATTTAGCGCAGTTTGTTAATGCACCAAACCAACTTCAAACTTGATCTAGCTACTTCCGAACATTAACATCTACGACCGCACTGTCGGAACTCAATTTTTCACTTGAAATATCTATCTAAATCCCGTGACAGTTTGTAATCTGTGTATTGAACAAGAAAAGAAACATCACCATTCCTTTTTATGTGATATTCCACCGGCTTCGTTTAAATTAGCCACTGATAACAAGAGTCCTGCTGAGATACTTAAAAATTTCTCAATGTTTCCCTGTGTTTCTCTGGCCATCAGATTGTAGACTTGTCTGGCAGTGAGATTGGAGATTGAGAATTGTAGTGCAGTGCGGTTTGCACATTTGTTCGATTTACACTATAAATTAACACCATGCAAGCTGTATCTTTTTCTTTTCATAAATACTTTGGGTTATATACTTCCATTTTTGAAACAAATTGAACACAACTCGTTCAAGTTTTGCATTCAATGTTTACTAAACTTGAATGAGCATTGAGTTATTCTCTCACGCGCGCGAGATAATAGCTCAATAAAACAATAATTCAATAACTCTGCAAACATGGCGAAAAGAATCACCCGCTAAATCGCCTGTGTACCTTAATGCTACATATGAAGAAAAATGGTGTAAGAACGAAGGTATTTAATGTACGTGTAAGAATATAATGATGTATGGGGCAGAAGTATGGGTCGTGAAGGAAAGGGAAGAGATAGAAAGAGTGAAAATAGGGTATATGAAAAGAATATTAGGATTGGAAAGAAGTACACCGTGCGAAATAGTAATGCAGGAGTTGAATGAATAAAAATGTTCGGCGAGTGGATTAAAGAAATTGGTGAAGTATAAAAAAAGTGATGACGGATGAAGATGACAGATTAGTAAAAAGTGTGTGTACACCATCAATGAAACAAGAAGGCACGCGAATGGGGGGAAATGAATGAGTGGTAGAAAGCAGAAAAGTGTATGAGAAGATTGGATGATCAGGGTATGCAAGTTACGAAAGAATGATGACAGAAAACATGAATGTTGAGTTAGAAAATAAGATGAAAGATGTGGAACTGCAAGAAAGACATACACGGTATAGAGTGAGTAAGTATAATAGACAGTATCAGTGGTTGAAAGAGGATGCGGGTTTGCCAAGATATTTCGTATCAGATAAAAGTATGAAAAAGAGAATGATACCGAGTTTCAGATGCGGAAGTTAGGAGAGGGGAAATACAAATAGGGGAGAGGGGAAATACTGGATGAGGGATGATGATAGGAAATGTAGCATCTGTGAAAAGGAGGAGGAAGTATGCGAGTATTGGATAAAATCATGTGAGGGGATGTTGTGAAATACAAATGAATGAAAAAAGGCGGAAACTTGGAGGGTATATTTGGGACAGAAAGTGAAGAGAACAGCGATACTGAGTAAATAATGGAAGAAATAAGTAGAACGGAAATATGAAAGGAGAAAAAGGAGTGAGGAGGAGACGCAAAAGGAAAAATAGAGAAATGTGTTTAAATGTTAAGGTGGTCTCCTTTCCCTCCATTCATGCTTAGCAAGCGCGTACGCAGTAGGGGTTTTTAGTGTGTTTAATCGAGGTTCTACTGTATTCAAAATTAAAACTTTAAACTCAACAAAATGATCAAATATTAAAAATTTAAGAAAGACAGTATCTTTCTTTGTTAAGAAAGTTTTAAGAAAATAAACAGTTTTCAAACCGTATGAAAACCAAAATTGACCGTGATTTTGCTATATTTTGTACCGTAGCAAACTATATTATATAATACCTATCCTCCTGTGTTCCGAATGCCCAGTGTTGTCTTCTGTTTTAATCTCATTATTCAGATTGCACAAAGTGTCAGTCGCTATAACCACTTTATTTTCCCCGACAAAAATTTTATCATCATCCGTTGCCATTTTATGTTTTCGTGTTCTCTAGCACTGAAAAAGTTTGAAAACACATCGATACGAATTACTAATCAAGTTAACATACAATAAAATTACACATATAAACTAGCGATTACTTCAAAAACCTGTATTTTACAAAACTTGACAATGCCACATTAAAAAATAATTTATATTTTTTTAAAATATAATATAAATATAAGTGCTCGTTAGCAATTATTAGATTAGTATATAATTTTGAAAATTTCTAAAAATAAATTAGAAATGTCAGAAGTTAAATCATGATATAATACAAAAACACGCTGTATATAATTTCTTTTAATTTCTGCCCTGACAGTAAAACAAAAGTGTAAAATAATTACAAACTTTTAAAATTCATTGCTTAAATACGTCCTATTTTCGTCAAAACTAACATAAAATCGTCGATTCTTATATTTCGAGTAATTAAAATTTTATTACATGAATACGAAAAAGTGTCAAAACCATTACATTTTTTTCAGCCATTTTTATTGATAAAAAACATCTATACATATGAAAGTTTGTACCATATTAACAGCGTAATTTATGACAATATATACTGCAATAATTCAATTTCATCTTATGTTAATTGAGTATACACGTAATTAAAGAAGAAAACTTATGTTGATCATGAAAAGCATAAAACATAAACAATTAAACACGTCGACAAGGAAAGCAGAAGGAAAGCATAACAATTCATGTAAAAAAACTTTTGGCGCCGATAAAACTATCTAATAACGGCATAATTGTGTTTAACGGATTGTGATTATTGAAAAATTTAGAATTAAACATGAAATTTACCTTAATTTAAGATTTCGGCATGGTGACTTAATCCACTTTTCTTATCTTCGAAGATTTAGGCGAGCACTACGAAAAAAATCGTCCATTTTGACATTTTTTACTCACGGTTGACAGCTTGCCATGTTAATAAGAAGATATATACGAACACATGGTGAAGATATGTGTACACTATCATGCGAACATTTTAATTAGTTTCAAGTAAATCTAGTCACGTCTTCTAAGTGGTGGTTTCATGCCAGAAGGCTATAAAATATTTTTTTTCAGAAAAAATCAGGACAAAATATTAATTCAAACATAAAGCTAATAAAGTTGATTATTTAGTTATAAATAAAAGCTACCAAATACGTTGGCATACAAAAAGAAAACAAAAATATTATTCATTTTATTGTAAGAAGTTATTTATTTATTGCTATAGTTTGGGATAGACTCACACTCGCGACGTTGCTAATGGGGAGTCCTAGCGACTTGCCACAGAATGGCGCAACTGATTATTTTACAGAATAAAAACAGCCTGTCCTCGGACGCCAGGTCAGTTTAACGTGAGAACTGTTGTTGATGCCCCTCCGGTCCGCAGTCGCTTACTGAAGACACAGGTAGCTGCGAGTCTTCTGAGTTACACAGGTGTTCAAGATCTTGCGTGCAGCTGAAATTAACTTATTCACTAGGAAGTGAAACAGCATTGAAGTTCTAACAAAACCATCTATTGTTCTTCATAGGAAAAAAACAGAAAAAATAGATATTCAATCAAATGTCAATAATAAACAAATAATTTTAAACACACAATTTACGCGTAATTGTGTGACTACACCTGACTGTGAACCACAAGCCAGAAGTATACACTCTCGACAGGTATGGAGAGAAACGGAAAGTATTATTGAAACGCGTAAAGGCGCGAATCACAGACGTCACGTCGTCCAGTGCCTACAACTGACTGTGAATCACAAGCCAGCAGTATACACTATAGTAAGGTGTGGTGAGAAAAGGAAAACACTATTAAGACGCGTAACGTCGTGAAGCACAGACGTCACGTTTTTCAAGTGACTACAACTGACTGTGAACCACAAGCCAGCAGTATAAACTTTAGTAAAATGAGAGTAGGTTAAAGGAATAGGTAGGAGGGAGAAGTACAGCAATTGAAACAAACATGCAATTCAATCAGTCAATATACGGTGTATATAATCACTTACAAATATATTATTATCCCGGCGACTGTCGCTCTGCCTGGTGTCTCAGCATGACTGGCTTGCCTCGGCTTGGTTGCCTTGGCTGGTCGCTACTGCTGCTAGACGGCCTGTCTTCAAGTTCTCAAGGAACTGATTTTACATGCTTAAAAATCTCGCTTTTATAGACGTGAGCCGCGCTCAAGTTTTACTCTGCGGCACGGGTTTGTGTGTGGTCATTCACACGACATTTTGTTTCTGTCACGGTTCATCCACACAATCCTATGTAACTCTCGGTCTTATCCCTACCATCTGTGTCTACATAACACACAACTCCATTCTCTTAGTGACTTTCCCATGCTTACAACAGGGCGCAGCACCTACGGGGTCGCAGCAGTAATACGATATATTATAGTGTACCAGTGAATAGCGCCAGCCAGGATATGATAATAGCAAGCGGCAGGCCAAATCAATCTTTCCACACAAGTATACACACATTCATGCATAAATCATACACAGTTAAACGAGCATAGCATTGCCACGTACTCAACTTACGGCACGGCGAAACAAGCGTCAGCTCTCTCTCTCTCTCTCTCCCTCTCTCTCTCTCTCTGATTCATACAATTAGATAGGTGAGCAAATATGCCCACTTTATACACGCGGAATTATGTACTTATTCTGCTAGGAGCGGTAGGAAGATTGTTTGTTTAGATTTTCAATCGAAATGAATAATTCTAATTTACTATAAATGAGTTAAAATTTAACAATTGCCGGTGCCCCAGTGTAGTATTTTTATATAATTCATTTTTTCAACCTATTTCAATTCATGTATCGTAATAAGTTATACTAAATAATTTTTATACAACTACAATTTATTTTGATTTAAATTAATACGCGTATTCAGTTTTTCTGTTTATAGTCAAATTTATGGATTATTGCAATTAGTTGCTGAATGTTTGAAATTAGCGAAAATAAAATATAAAACTTATGCCAAGAATCTGTACAACATATTTTCAATAGACTAAAAAAACGGACGGACATGAACGTTGTTGACATTATAAGCTTACTATAAAGTAATTAATAAAAAACAGGTATCAGTTTTAAATACTTGTTGATATAGAGTACTGAGAAATAGGTACAATTTAATGTATAGAAAAACTATTTTATGTTAAAGCAGATGATTAAGTGAAGCGCAAGTGGGCGTGTAATGACTAGTCTGATTACACTTAGACTTAGCTATTAAATTCGCTCAGTCGCGCAAACATATTCACAGTTTGGTTTTGGCTGGAATCGCCATTCTCATTAGGTGGCCATACACACACGTTCTTTCTTTCGAGGAAAGAATGGCGACATATAATGTCACGAAAGAATGACGCGTGGTTAAAAAATGTTAGACTATTTGTCACATGTTTGAGCGGCGTGACTAACTGTCAAAGGAAACTTTGTAAATGGTGTATAAAGTGTCATTTGGGTTATCATGTAAAACATTTGTCTATAAAACGTCGCGTGAGAGACTGTTACAAATCCTTTTCCGCATTTTCACGTTGCGGCCATATGATCACTAAACCACGCCCCTGAAAATCGGCAGTATACTATTTTTATTTTTTTCATGACCTGGGAGGGGGGGGGGCAGGTACGCCCCTACACAAATAGCCTAACTACGCCAATGCGAGTAAATTCGCCTAATGTAATCGAGTCTTAACAAGATATCCTTCCATTTGATTTATTATAGTGTTGTCATTACATGTAAAGTTACCATAAAATACAATAAATAAAAATAACTATTCTTATACTTAATATTTACAAATAAAATATTTACCTAAACCTAAATTCTATAAAATCAAATAAAGAAAAGAAAGGTATTTGACGAACATGAAAATGTGACCATTATTCTTGACCAGGTATGTAATCAAATCTTACTGTAACACTATGTGTCTAGTCATAACATAATATTTTTAAGAACTAAAATAATCGGCAACGTTCGACGAGGCTTTTCGAAAGAATACGATCATTTCATGGTCCCATTTAAGTTTTCAGTAATTTTGTGTAAACAAATTTATAATTTATATATGTGTAATATAATCTGTGTGAATTAATATATTAATGTTACGTAATTATAAGAAAAGGGTGTTCTAATGCCTTACATATTTGTTCGTGGTAATTTAACACCACTTCCACTTCAGGGTAAATATGGCCAGAGAGGTCCTTGGAAAGTGTTTGTGTCTGGTTTGAAATCTGAGGATAGACAACAGTTAAATCGTTTTGAAGGCCACTTTGACCCCTGTGATCACTCTACAATCGTTTACTTGCAACATCCTTGCGTTATATTAAGTGCATTAGAAGTGTTGGGGTATAAAGTCGTATCTAGTACAAGTGTCTTGAAGCAAGGTTTGGGTTATACCGAATATATGTGGACGTTACACAAGAAGTTCGCCGAGCCTGAACCGGTTGGAGATGATTTGAAAGTAACAGTTGATTAGGATTCAAATAATATGGAAACTCCAGTAAGCATATTAATGCCGAATGAAGTCGCAGCTAATTCAACTACAAGCATTAAACAATATAGCGAATATTTGTGGAAGTTATACAAAAATGGAAATTCTCGCATGCAAATTTATGTTTAGTGGTATAATATATGTTTACGACTCTGTCCAGACTTCATTACATACTACAGAAACTTCAGGTTTTGGTTAAAAGGACTACGAAGTAAAACCGTTATTTACACATTTTCAGAACAAGAAAAAAGAAGTGACTAAAGGTTCTAAGTGGAAAGAAGTGATCGACGGTGTTATATTGAAGTCATCATCCAAAAAAGTGAAAAATGCTTTGTGCAGAAAAATGGAAATCCCAGCAAGTTTAGTATTGTCTAGTGGTATGCATGCTTACGTTGCTGTTAAAGCTTCATTATATGCTAATGACAGTTCAGTTTTTGGTCTAAGCGACGAAGAGATAAAAGCGCTAATAACACATTTTCAGAATAAGAAAAAAGAAGTGACCAACAGTGATATATTGAAAGAAGTGATCAATGGTGTTATATTGAAAGCACCACCCATGCAAGTGATAAATGCTTTGGGTCAATTAGGTTATAAAGTTGTCAGTTCGACAGGTGAGGGTGAAGTTGTATGGACATTACAACGCGAAATTTAAGTGTTTTGATACGTAAATATGCAACATAGTTGCTGTAATAGTGGCGAACATATCTGCAATAGTAAAGCGTCTCTTGCACAGACTCTTGATGAATTAGAATTTGAACGAGGGATATGGTCAGCTGCACAATCTAATGATATTGAACAATTGGAAAAATTATTGGAAAAAGGTAAGCTTTAAGATTAATTTTTATATAAATATTAGTGTAAAGCGTTTAATATGTAGTTGTGGCATGGGGACGGTTAATTCAGATACAGAGAGTAGTAAATGACAGGAACTATGCGTACATGTATGACTATAAATATGGTCTAATATATGCTGCGGTCTCTGACTCCGCGTTTTGTGCACTTATGCACCTTTACAACCAAACCAAACATGCGAAATCCTTGGTTGAAGCATAGTTAAAGGTAGTTAATGGGAGGCATTTGCGAGTAATTTTTTTTAAATCTTGTAGGAATTGTATTATACGGATATGAGGGGTGAGGTCAGGGTCTTTGAGGTGGTGATGCTACTTGGAATTTCCTAAGAGGATATAAGATTTGTAGGCTTTCAGATTTTTTTTACTAAGTGTCTAAGTGGATTTGTATTGCAGTGTTTTTGAATCCGTATTAATCGTGGAGACCGTGTAATGGTTATATCGTTTGGCACTGGGAATCTTACAGTGAAGTTTACTGTGTTTTCGATACTAGTTTTATATAAGTTGTATAAGTGTGGTGGACATTGTGGTTTTATTGTGTGTACATTCACTCATACACCATCAAAATTACCATATATAAAAATTTTGTCACCTAACGTCTCTTTACATGATACGCGTTTGTGGAGAGACCTACTTGCGAAAAGTAGTCTTTGGAAACGGTTCTTCAGGAGTTCTGAGTATCTGGCACTCATTTGAATAGCCTCATTTGACTGTTACTGCCTTCACTAAATTTTATTTTTGAAATTGACGCTTTTCAGCAGGATTTGTTTGCTTGACTGTGTAGATAAGAATTAACCATTAAAATCACATTTTACAGTTTTTTTCCATTCATACACTTGGAGTGATTACCATGAATTTCCATATTGTAGCTTCATTCTGCGATGAATACCAATAGGCTTTACTCGTATCACTATTCAATAAACGAATAACAGATCGCTGTGATTCCAATGGACTTGCCATCTTTAAACTCATTCTGTCTACACTTTTAATTGTTCCTACAATACGTCATTAGCAAGACCTTCGACATCGTAAGACTAATATTTCTACAAACTTCTAAGATAAAGTTTGTGCATTTTTAGGATATTTTTGAAGGTCTTTTGGGGTTTGCTTTATACTAGATTCATTTAAGTTTTCGACAGTAAATATAGAAATATAGTCATATATCTGTGTGCATATATATTTAGTTTATTTGATATATGGTTAGATTACTTATCATTAATTTTTTATACATAAAACTAGTACAAGTATTCAAGCAAGTGGTTTCCAAACTGTGCTTTATAAGAGGCTGCGTCATGATTGAGCTCAGCGAAGCATCAGAATAATGTTATAAAAATACTGAATATCCTTCGTTGCGGTACTTTGTCGTAAGATTTCAAGATAAAGAAATTTGTCAGCTAAATTTTTATTTGAATGCAATCTTATACAAATTTGAAAGCAATCTCATAAAATTTTTCATAAGAAATAGGTGTCTGCATACAATTTGAGCGCAATCCAATGATTTTTAAGGGTTTCTTATTTGAAAATTTGTTCAAATTCGGAATATGTATGATTTCGGATTGCTAGAACTGGATAAAAAACTATACTAATTTGTTTGATATACAATAAATATTTCCCGTGTGCTAATTTTCATGTTTTCTCTAGGCTTGAGTATAAAAATTGGGTCTAGTGTATTCTGGCAATTATCATTTCAAGAACAGCGATATATTCTAGGAAGTTCAGAACAGGGACCTCTGAAGAAATAATAAAAAATCATAAATACTTTCTGGCAACAAAAAAATTTGAATATAAACATTCTATAGCACGAGGAAAAATATTAGTTTTAAAACTTAGGAATTGTAACCTACTGAATAATGCTACTAGCAAATGACATTTTATTTTTGGTTTTAGGGATAGTTATGTAGGGATAGTCTTTCAAAAAACTTTTCTGCTTCTTAAGCTTTGAGACTATTTGTTAAAGCAGTCAAACAGCAGATTGTCTTTTATTTTTAGGTTTATAAGAATAAATTTACGATATGGCACCACTCATAACACTTTTAGTTGTGGAGTTTCTTCATTGAACCAGTTCGAGGATTTTTGCCATCAAACGATGCGAGAAGCTTCTTGTTCTTGAGTCAAATGAAAAAAAACTAACTTTCTCAAACTCAAATCGACAGATGTAAATACAAATGAATGAATTTTCTTGAATATTTTCATTAAAATAACCTTAAGGAAAAAATGAAAAAGTGGTAACAGCAGGACCAGATAGGATGCCAGATGTATGGGAATGTCTGAAAGAGAAAGGATTAGGAGCGTTAATAAGAGTGATGAAAAAGTTATGGAAAGGAGCGGTAGGAGTGCCAGAGGAATGAAAGAGAGGGGAAAGCGTGCCTGTTGGGTTGTACAGATTGTTCGCGAGGGTGATAAACAGGAGATTAGAAGAAGTGCGTAAGAAAGAAATTTTATCGGATACTCAGAACGATTTTGTCAGAGGTAGGGGGATGACGGATAACACTAATGATTAAGTATGTGATGAATCAGGAGATAGCAAAGAGGAAGAAGATGTATCTGATGTTTGTCGATCTGAAAGCCGCATTTGATAGGATAGTGAGGGAGAAATTGTGGGTGAAAATGGAGGAGGGATTTCAAAAGGAATGACGAGAATGATTAAACTAAGATAAGAGTGAGAGTGAATGAGATGGTATCAGCAGGGTTTGAAACATACAGAGGAGTGAGGCAGGGTTGCCTGCTGAATGGTTCACTATTCAACATTTATTTGGTGGATTTAGAGGAGGCTTTGAGGAAATGACAAGCGGGTGGAATTGATCTTGGAAGGAGAAAGGTATAGTCTCTTACTTATGGTGATACATAGTATGTATAGCAAGTAGAAGAGAAGAGATGGATGAAATGATAGAGATAATAAAGAGAGTGAAAAGATATATGAATAGGAGACGTTTAGAAGTGTATGTGGAGAAAACAAAATTGATGGTGTGCAAGAAGGGAAGGGATGGAGAGAATGTATGAAGGATGAGTTTAGTATATGGGAACAAAAAATAGAAAGAGTGAAGAAATTCAAATATTTCTGATTTGTTTTGTTACAAAATGGAAGATTTAAGGATCATATAGAAATGGTGGCAAAAAAGGCAAGAGCAGTTATCGAAAGAATGAGATTGGTGTGGGAGAGAAAGCTTGGGGAATCAGTGAAGATGAGAAGTAGGATAATGGAAGTATGTGTGAACAGTATGTTGATGTATGAAGCTGAAGTATCGGCGATTGAAGAAAGAGAGATGATAGAGGGGGTGCAGATGGGATGTATTATGTATGAAAAGAATGTTGGGAATAGACAGGAATACACCAAATGGCATTGTATTGGAGGAATTAGGTAAATATAAAACATGGATTAACGGATTGAAAAGGATGGTGAATTTTGAGAGGGAAGTCTTGATAGATGAATGTAGCAGATTAGTTAAAGAAGTGTATACGGAAGGAATGTTGAAGGTAAGAAAGGAGGAATGTGGTAATGAATAGATTAGGTGCAAAATGGTGGTAATGGGATAAAGGAGAGAAGTATAATAGTGAGAAATAAAAGCATTGCCTTCTGCCCATAAAGTGTAGGAAGAAAGAAAAAAAATATATTAAGAAGTAGGTGTTAAGAATGAATTTATAATATTTTTTTTTGCATTTAAATTTGGAATAGGAATTCTGTTTTATGAATATGCCAAATAAGTATTTCTCTCTATCTATAACCTTACGACTCTCGGCACTAAGGGGCTCAACGTGTTAATAAGCGGTAAAAACCTTAATATGCTTCAGAATTTTAAAGAAAACTGAATATGCAACACCATGAATCAAAAACTTTGGTATTCACTGGACTTCAATAGCAAGTAATGACAAGAATGTTAGATGTTCTGGTATTTCTAAAATTATTTTTAAGTTTAATTTTACTATATATTCTAGTGTATTGATTGTTCAGAACGTTTTATTTATTTTATAGCAATTGTTTTGAATTACGGTTTTAATATTTTATATTCAATCGGAAAAGAAATTATATTTTATACAGAATATATTATAATATAAAAGACACGTTAATAAGAAAATTAATATAACAAAATAATAATTATTAAGATTGTTTATTATGTGTTCAGTATTTTGTTTCGTGGAGTTAATATCTGTAATTGGTTATTTTTTCTGGTTCATTTAAGAAGTCGTTTACATTTCGAGTAAGTTTTAATATTCATTTTGTATTAAAGTGATGGGAAGGGACATAAGTTAGATGGGTTAAAGTTAATCTGTGGCATTGATATCCATTGGTTGAATCAAATGTTGGAAAAATATCCACATATGAAAAATATATTTTCTCTAGAAATGAATTAGAGATCAAATTAGCA
>WYDF02311208.1:0-14962 GCA_009867245.2 Adranes taylori
ACATACAGTTAATTCTATTATAAAATTACCTGTACCATAGAATTTGTATATATATATATACATATATATATATATATATATATATAAGTAATTGTATTATAGTAATTCCTCTATGGTACAGGTAACTGTATTTGAAATAAACTTATGCATGTATTATTAAAGATGACTCAGCGTTTTTTAAGTTTTTTAAGTTAAGAATTAGACCTTTAAATAAAGATACATTTAGTTGATCATGATTACTTAACTGATAACAACTTTGTGTGTCGCGTGCCAAATTACACCATTCTAAAGATACTTTTGTATGCAAAAATGCAAGCTATTGTTAGGCTAGTTTCTTACATATCTTATTACATGCCATTTGATGAAATATATTTATTACACGTATGAAATAACCATCATTGAGCATCATAAGTATATCACTTTGTGATATCAAAGAATTAAAATATGTAGTACAATTTTTATTATAACAATTATGGTACACCAAGGGATTGTTTTTATTGAAGTGGCCTGATATTTACCTTATCAATGGGCCTGATATTTACCTTATCAATGGGACAATTAGCACCGTGGTCCTCATGCTCCAGATAACCCCACTGATCTGAAGCCAGATAATAAAATTGGTCACATTGAACATGTTGTAGAAATATCTGGGAGTATCTGAACTGTTGCTTTCATTTTCTAGATACCCTGTTCGTGTAAATGAATTAATAAACAACAATTATAACATGGTGAATTATGTGATGATCTGACGAACAACAATTATAACATGGTGAATCATGTGATGATCAGATTTTGATGAACATCCACGAATTTACATAAATATTGGGTTGGTAATTATAAAAATAAAATATATGAGCACACCAAATGTCTTGGAGTTTGATGAATTGTATTCTCCAGACATTACCCTGTTTAACCAGTTAAAGAATATCGAAGTATCTACTTTTTATTATAACACTGGATTTTATTACATACCACATAACAGTAAAATGTACTTTGCTACGAGAGAATTCAGTGAATTCATATAGTATGTATTAAGAATAACTCCCTAAATCAGGTTATTTCTCGGTTGTCTTGTAATAATTAAAGGAACAGCTTGTACTAAAGGATTTTAAATATGATAGAGAACTACGTATTGGAAACTTAGTTAACTCCATAAAATTTAATCTATTAAAGTAACTACGGCAATCTCTGCAACATTTTATATCCACGTACTAGGAAGGAGGGTGTGAAGGAGAAAATCAAAAATCCAACGCATGTCAGAAAATTCTGACTTTTTGCAGATTTAGTGAAACAAAAGCGCGAATTTCGACCGTATGCACTAATTTAGTACGTATTTGCATTCTAAGATTTGACAAGGCTGTCGAAATGTGATAAAACCAAAAATGTCATAGACTAGGGAAACAATTCTTTATAAGAGGCGACTAGAGAAACCACACAGAAAAGAATGAAATAACCACTGCGGTATTTTGATGATACCGGGCTATGATTGGCTAATAACATTTTGCGCCATATTGGAAGGAAATTAGCGACCTTGTGTAAGGAACTAACGAGAGGATTAATGTGTCTTTCAATTTCGTAACCTAAGGGGACAATGGGCATTTTTCTGAATCTATACCCGAAGTCCAAACGTGAATTTAAAATAAGCTTCGGTGAAAATAATTCTCTGAGTAGGTAGAAGACATCACTGTTTGTTAAACATAAATAATAAATTTCAAAATTTATAATAAAGTCACATATATTTTTATTGATAGTACATGGCCATATTATGTAGTATGTCGCCATTTTGTTTAGTGAGAAATTCCTAGTTTTTATAAAAAAACAGCCTTTACCGTATTCGGAAAATTATATGACATCTTACGTCCGTCTCTGTAATTACTGACATATATTTAATATATATGAGAAATCGAATTCCGCATACGGCGAAACAGAACCTGCGTAGTTCTACTGGAGAAGCTATCTTGGATGTGGCCACTCTTGCATCATCAGCTAACAAGGCGAATACTCCTGGCACTGACCTAGGCCAATGGTATGAATTTCAAGGTAGAGATTTTTGTGGAAATACCAGTAATAAAGAACTGTCGTTTCGAGTGACACGTTCGTTATGTATGTTTGTTTAAAGGTCTAATTATTTAAAACACAAGTGATTTTTAATAGCACCTGCAAAAGTACAAATTTGAAATTTTCAAATTTCCAAATTTTAAATTATTAAATTAAAATTTTAAATTTTAAATTTCGATGTCTATTAGCGTCGATTAGCGATGTCCATCTCATAGTTTCCATTATCTAACATACACTTTCCTAAAAATAGTTACTCCACCATTACCAATACTTGGTATCACTACGTAAGCTAAAATAAACTTTAACTGCTATCATCAAGCCAATAAGGTGAAGAACACGTTTACAACGTTATACAGTTGCTCAAATATTAATCTCTAGATATCTATATTTATATTTTTGCTAACAATAAGAATTTTATTTCAGATTATCAATAAAATCATTGATAATGACATAGCCGGCGGCAAATCCTGCTGAGAATGGCCAGAGTGCGGTTGATCAAATGGGTATGGGCTGTATTGGCTGGACTATGCGCTCTGGCCACCTGTGATGTAAGTAAATTTTAAAGATTTTCATTACATTTTGTTTTAATGAATACACATAAGCCAAGAACATATAACACATTAAGTTACTGCTAGGGCTCAAATATATGTTATTCCATCATGCCCCAGTGTACTCATTAAAACTACATCTCAATAGATATACTATATTTTTTGTAAAAAGATATAAGTAGTATTAAGATACCTATTGTTTGATTTTAGAAACTTACGAGAATATATTTAGCTTTTCAGTTCAGATACCACCACCTGTGGGTCCTATAATATAACCTCAAAGTTTTTCAAAAATTGTATCTTCATCAGCTGCTACAAAGAAGTTTTTTATGACATCTTTGATTTGTATGATGCCCTACGTGTATTTTTCAATACTTAGGTAACCTACTCTCATAGACTCAAATTCATAATTTGGAGAAAATATATGTACAATATTTTATGACACATGTATTTATGGTGTATTCGTTTTGGTACATTGGGAACATGTGGTGTAGAAAAATATTTTTTCAGTCTCAATCATTTTCCGGCTGAAAAAATATGAAAACTCCTTGTACCTGTCTAATGTCGCCTACACATCAATACCAACAAGAACCTATGAAAATTTATTGAATGCTATAGATGATTTGCATGATAAGCAATACGTTGATATAGTTGTAATTCCATCAGATGCAGTTTATCAAGCAGACGAGGATGAAAATATTTGTCGAGGATGAAGATTTCTACACGACTGCGGACGAGAAGTTGGTGTTGGACATTTATTTATCCAGATTGCAAACACTACTACCATTAACAATAAAAATAAGGACTGCAGAAAATAGTAATCCTCTAAGAGAGGACACTTTAAGATGTGCTTTTCAAAATAATGATCATATATTTTCTGTTACGAAGCAGGAAATAAAAATTTTATTTAGTTTTTACTGGCTATCATCGCGAAAAGCTTTATTGGTGTGTAAATGAAGATTTGTGCACACATTTAGTATCACATTGTATCTCTCGTTTTATATTCTACAAAAAAGAGAAATGCTTCCACTTATCAAGTGATGAACGAATAGACAAATCTGATGAAATTTATAAATTACGTCTTCTTACATATAATTTGAAAAATATCTTACATCGGGGTTTTTTTCATGAAAAGGTTTCAACTGATGAAGCCATAGTTAATTTGGCCATCACTTCTGAAAAACATTCATTAAGGGAAAGCCGGTACGGTTACAAGGATTTGATTCACTGCAGTTCTATAATATTAAAGTCTATTGAATCTACTGCGTCTTAAATAATATAATTTTTTTTATCGCTCTTGCATAATTTGCTTTGCTCCAGAATATGTGACAGTAAATTCAGGAAGTATTCTGGAGCAAAACAAATTATACAGGGGCGATAAAAAAATTAAATATTATTTAACGCTAAAAGTAATTAGATTTGAAAGTAACTAGATTTGAAAAGAACAGGAAAGTAACTAGATATTACCAGCGTCAATATAGAAATATTGTACAGGTGTGATAAAAAAATTGAATATTATTTGACTCTAGATGTCCCTAGATTTTGTAACTCGATTGAAATGCAAAGTAACTAGATTTGTAACTGATATTACCAGGATTAATACGAAAATAATATAGATTGCGGCCAAACAAAAAATTTAATATTATTTAATGCTAGATAACACTAAATTTTGAAACTAGATTTAAAAATAAAAGGAACTAGATTTGTATCCAGATATTGTAACCAGATTTGTAACCAGGGTCAATATAAAAATAATGTACAGGGGCTATCAAAAAATATAATATTATCTAACGCTAGATGTCACTAGATTTTGTAACTAGATTTAAAATAAAAGTAACTAGATATGTAACTGGACATTACCAGGATCAATATAAATATAGTGTACAGGGGCGATCAAAAAGTTCACATTATTTAACGCTAGATGTCACTAGATGTTGTAACTCGATTTAAAATAAAAAGTATGATGATAATAATTAATATGAAAATAATATAGATGGCCAATCAAAAAATTTAATATTATTTAACGCTACATAAGACTAAATTTAGTTACTATTATTAGTAACTAGATATTGTAACTATATATTACCAGGGTCAATATAATATAATGTACAGGGGTGATAAAAAAATCTAATATTATTTAACGCTATATGTCACTAGATTTTGTAACTAAAGTTAAAATGAAAAGTAATTAGAACTAGTTAGTACCTGCATCAGTATAAAAATAATTTACAGGGACGATAAGAAAATAGGATATAAATGGAACTAGATTTAAAATGAAAATCAACTACATTTAAAATAAAAAGTAACTAGATTTGTAACTAGATTTTACCAGGGTAGATATAAAGGATAATGTACAGCGGCTTTCAAATTTTCTTGACAAAATCTATGTCTTAACTATAGTGTTTGAATATGTTCTCTCTATGTATATATGAATATTTAGAATTTCAATATCAACTACGTTTCGATATTTGAATGCATCTTCAGTACAATATTTTCAAAATATGCATAATAACATAATTATGTTCAATTTGTACTAGATTACATTAACGTATAAATATACTTAGTTTCAATTTCAATATCAACTACATTTCGATATTTGAAGGCATCTTCAGTGCAGTATTTTCAAAATAAGCTGTCCGGGTCGTAAACAAGTACGAGGACCGGGGGTTTTCGGGTAGGCGATTCATAGGTTACACTAAGTTTATGTAATTTATCCTAAACAACTATTTTACTAATAGAAATTAATAGACGTGCTATAAGGTGACTAGATGATCAGAAGGATCAGGTTTGTTTTATGCGAAATATAATGAAGCAAATAACTTCTAGTTTATGAAAGATGGGGTGGGAATTACATGCATGAATTTTTATTGTTAGAACAAAAATTGTTGTTGGGAGGGTTAGAAAATAAGTTCAGATAGAAATGCAACTGTCATTGAGTCCTATTGTGTTTCCCTGTTAACAAAATAAAGTACTGTAGGTATACAACTATACAAAGTTAAGTCCTAAGTTTTTTAAGCAATTTTTAAATCCCAAAACATCGAATTCACTTTCATAATAATTAACACACTTAGTTTTATTAATAAGTTATATTCTATAAATAATACTATACAATTTGCTATTAACAATGACGGTGTTCCGGTGGGATCGGCTTATACTAGGAATAATTCAGGGGTGGTTAGCGTAGCTTTAATTGTCTAAGCCCCTAATTATTTATTCATAATTGTTTGGATCACTAGCCACCTAATTGAACTATCTGACCGTTGATTGTTGGAAAATGCATTTATAATTTAAATAAGATCTAATAATGTACTATATGCATACAGATATACAAAGTTATGTTCAAACAAACTCAGATGTCAGATTGTTTAAATAAGTCGCAGTGGCTGCATGGTGTAGAAGTTTGGTAGTGAAACAGTATGCTTTTAGGGGGTATTGAAAACGGCTCCACCAATCCCAGAAATGTATCTACACTGTGCCTGACTTTTTTAACTAATTTTCAAATCTATAAATATCGAATGCAGTTTCATAATAATTAACGCACTTCATTTTATCAACAAGTTATATTCTATAAATAATATCATTCAATTATCTTATACTATGGATGATTCAGGGGTGGTTAGGGTAGCTTTAATTTTCTAAGCCCCTAATTACAAATTCCTAATTGTTTGAATGAGTAGCCACCTAATTGAATTATCTGAGCGTTGATTGTTAGAAATTGCATTTATAATTTAAATAAGATCTATAAGCATAGAGCTGTACAAAGTTATATAGAAACAAACGGATTTCAGACTGTTTAAATAAGTCGCGGTGGCTGAATGGTGTTACTTAGTGCTTGTCTTTTTTGTTGATTACACATATAAAATTTAGGAAACTTTGTAATTTGTGTTAATGGTACAATAATTAAATTATCCGTTTCGAAAAAAAAAGTACACACTAATAGGACAAAGTGTGACCTTATTGGCACACAGCCAGTGAAAGAGAGACAAAAAGAGGGAGAGGGAGAGAGAGAGAGGGAGAGAGAGAGAGAGAGAGAGTTATTGTGTTGCAAGAGGGCGTGGAAGATTTCGAAGATGTCTTGTGGTTGTTATGTGTCAGAACAACTGAATGTTAATTTGTTTTTTAATAATTTCGATATTAGGAGTTTGAATATTTTTGAGATATTATTGAAACTTAGTTCTGATATATATGTTTTACGACCTCACATTTTAGTAGTAGAATTGTATTTAGTGCCTGGAATTGAAATAGTGCCAAAATCAATTAATTGTTGCTTTGATATTGGCTGGAACTACTATTGAATCGTACGAATATTTGAATTAAGCTAAGACAGTATAAATCCTAGGTTCTGTTAAGTATGCATTGTAAAAAAAAGTCATTTAGTAGTCGTAACAATCCTTTTAAAGGCTAATTTACTTGTTGGTTTTTATACCATTTAGTTTATACAAATATGGTGTAATTAAAATTTATGGTACTATATTCTACTTGTCAGTATCATTTTTATATGGCATTTAAGTATATTAATTATTTACTATTACAATTTCATAGCAGTGGTGGACCCATATTGCTATTTGTTGTTTAAATATCAATGAAATTTTGATTGTTTATTAGTGTTACTTGTGATTTTTATTTTTTGTCTGCACTCCCTAACTTTCTTATTTTGAGATTTAGATACAAGTTTCTAACTACCAGTTCAACAAAATTGGACACCCTACTTACGGTATGTAACGGTGTGTGACGGTATGTCAGGTTATTTTTGTGAGAGTCTATTACTCTCCAGTAAGAGGACAATTTTTTGATGAGAATAACGTAGCAATCTCCTCTTACCTCTTCTTATGTACCGTATCGTACAATGCTTAGAAAATCCGATTCTCTTTAATACTGAATTTAGTTTATCAACTAGAAAATAGCATTACAGTTTTTATGGACTCAGAATATGTCTAATTATAATTCCCTCAATGTATCTACATTGAAAAAATAAAATATTAGACTTTGCTATTGGTTGGGTTACGAGAATTTTACTGATTTATTTGTACCAGATCAACAAAAAGTAAACTAGCTATAGCGTGCCCCTAATAACGATGAACTCTTTTATATGAGTCCTGGCTGCTAGAATAAAATAAACATATAAAGTTATCGAAATGTGCAGCTAATGTTTTCATAAATGGTTACAGGCCATAAAAAATATTTATTCATTCAACCAAATAACGCCTTGCAGAATTAATAAAACAAAATATTACTAATGATGAAATACAATATACATATAAATTAATAAAGTTGCGTAAAGTGTCATTACGTAGTTGCCAAATTATTTCGAAACTTATTGTACTTACATTATCTGCAGTGGCACCATCACAAACTTATTTTATAATTATGCACAGTTATATTAATTCATTTTAATTTATTTCAATAAATAAACTTGTTGCTTGACTATTTAATTTAATTTCATTGAGAACTTCATACTCAAAATAATTATTTAATTTATTACCGACTATGACAATTTTAATAATGATTATATATGGAATTGATTATAATTTAGAATTAATTAGTTTACGGATTTACGTTCAAAACCCTGAGTGACAAGTGTTTTGCCTAATTAACGCAAACATCGACTGTGTGCGTTTCTAAACCGTGTTCCGCTAGATAATTTTCCTTCTTTCATTACGTGAAAATCTCTTGCTACATTTCCCCTTCTTCGGGTAAATTACATTCATCTAATGTATTCCGCTTGATTACCTCTCATCATATTTTTTTAATTACTTTTAGCCATGACTAGAGTAAATCGCATCATAGTATAATCTTTACATACACTAATGCAGTGTGCGTTCACCTATTATTAATTTCCTATTAAGTCGGTCCGTCATTCGCACATACAATGATAAGAACGTGATACCACTCTCCCACTTTGCTTATTGCATAAAACTGTGTTAAAAAAAATTAAAAACAATTGTTTCAGATTTAATTAAATACCACAGGGTTCAATCTCGTTCAATGATTTCTCCATTTTAATTATAAAACTTATTTACGGTAAATCTGCCAGTAATGGTCCGCCTTTTTCTAATCTAAAATTATTTACATCGTTTATAAGTATCAAATGCTTAATCTTTCTGTCATGAAGTTAATCCGAAACGTGGACAAGTTGCCTCGTTACAATATAATCACAATCTCCATCAAGTCCTCACCATCGAGTCCTCAAGGATGACGGCTTAGTCGTGGCATAACAATTTCAGAAAAGGCAATGGACCTTCACTAAAGCAGCGGGTTGCAAGGTGATATTTGCGCCGTTGAATTTTTTAATTCAATTAAAAAGTAAGCAAGCTTATTTGTACTTAAAAAGACGTCAATGAAGAAAGCATTTATGGAAGCAATAGCAGGGACCTGATTTATTTTGAATATGATATTTGAATTCTAATTTATGGTACATTAAGGAATAAGCGCTGAATATGATTTGCATAGAAAATCGTCATGCGAGAAATTGTTGTCCTCAAGAAAAAAGAAACGACTCACACAAGTACATACAAAAATTTCATTCTGCTTTCCGTTTTCTGATAGTAGAATTACTCAGTATTCTAAATCATACTAGAAAATCCATCCGGATGACAGAAATGTTAGATTGTTACACGCTTTCATTTTATGCTCGTTTTTCCTTTTTGTTCATGTCGTATATATGAAATGAAAAATATGAACATACATAATAATATACCTTAAAAATAATATTTCTCTTGCCATAGTAAAGTATATCAGTTTATATAATGCTGTCGAGAATTATGGCGTTTTCAATTGAGCCTAAAGAAACATTTATTCGTTATAACATTGAGTAATTATTTAATAGAAGAACGTAAAATTGTATTTATTTAAGTTTTTGACTAATTCTGATAAAAAATAAATATTAATCACATTTCTGTATTTTATTTTATCTTACAAAGTAAAAGTAAATAGTATAGCTGCTCAAATTATAGGTCGTTACAGAAAATTTTGATAAAAACACAAAGAAACATAAAACATTAATAGAAAAAATATTTTTAATTTCTTATTGTCATTACAATAATTTTTTTTTGTAATTTTATTTCATTAACGTAAAGCTAACTCAGAGAGTAGATCCTTACAATTTATAGGTGAACAAATTTAGAAAGCCTAATTAATTTTATTGAGCAGTTATACGACTTTACCAAATCTGTAGACGCTTGTAGATAATTAGAATTAATTTAAAAAGCTTTTTAAGATAAATGCATAAATTACTCGCATTTGCTACTTGTTGAAAAACTTCTTGTTGTTTTCAAGTTCAAAAATGTTTTACTAATTTTATTATATAAAAAATATGAGCTAGACTCCTTTTTTGCAAGTCCATCAAGCTCTTGGAGAAAGATAATTTCAAAAGCAACGCTCTATAAGACTCAAATACAATTATAGCAATTTAAAAAAATATTAACAATAAATATGAGGTAAAAAATTAAGAATAAAAACAAAAGAATAAATTTAAGTTTAGAAGAAACTTTCCTAAACAATTTGGCAATCTTAATTTGGTTTTTTTTGTATCAGAAAATTAGGTATAAACAAAATAGTAAACTTTAAAATATAGTATTTCGTGGTGCATATGTTGTTATAAATCTGATATTATATTATATGGTATTGATCTAGTAAAACTTATAAGAGTAAATTCTTTAAGTACTTTTTAAATTATATTTGACGAACTATTTCTATGATAGTTAAATAGGTAAATATTAATTATTAGGTTTGAATTTATTGTAATTAAAAGAAAATAAATAAAATCCTTTGAATTTTCTTCTTATCTTCTGTCGTTAGAGGTTGCTTATACTCTTCAACTTGATTGAACTGTAGGCATATTGTGTTTAAAGAGTTAGAAGATATAAAACAATTACGTTCAAGCAACACTTATGAGAATACATATGTAACGTCATAAAATCGTGATAATTTTTTCTTACAAGTAATTAAAATAGAACTAAGCGAAACAAAGTAAACAAATTCATAATTCAGACATATTTTATGTTGCACTTTCTGTTTAATATAATCTTTAATAAGTTTTGAGAACATCTTTGGTTTTATTAGTATCTGTATATTGCTGGGTGGCTTATCAAATATATTAGCTATGCAGTGCGTCAAGATCCTTTAACAAGCCTTTGAATTTATTTGATACTAGCGGACCCGGCAAACATTGTTTTGCACCCGACCTAGACGCTATATTTATGTACGGCGTGACCTACGACGCGGAGAGCTTTTCGCCCGCGTCTATTGCGCGGCTTTCATACGGCGAATTACATACGGCGCGCCATTCGACGCTGCATACAGCGCGGCATACGGCGAGCCATTCGCCGGAGCATACAGCGCAGGCAACTCAACGGCCCAGACACCTCTACGACCGCGCGCTAGGCGCGGACTTAAAATCCTTATTCGGATGTTAGGAACATTAAAAAATATATAACAAAATCGATCCAGCCGTTCTCAAGTGATGCGTTTACCAACAAACAGCATTTAATTCTAATTTAGATATTTATTCCATATTTAATTTTCCTATTGTGCGAACAACTTTTTAATCTTTCTTTCCATTAGAACCTTACGCGGACTGTTATGAATATTTAAAAAAATAAAGTAGCTACATCGATCTAAGCGGTCTCAAGTGATGCGCTTACCAACAAACAGCATTTGATTTTTATTATATAGATTATTGCGTATTTAGTTTTCCAATTTTCCTGGCAACTTTTTCAAACTTTCCATCAGTCTACACCTTATACGGAGTGTTAGGAACACTTTTGAAAGAAATTAGATAAATCCATTTAGCAATTCTTAAGTCATGCGCTTGCCAACGATTTTCAGTTATCCCCGGATTTTCCAATTTTCCGGCGAACTTTTCTAATTTTTCTTTCCGCATATACCTTACCTGGACTTTCAGAAACATTCTGTTGATACTTCTCGTTGATAGTATATACACATGAGACTACTTAGCTGTTTTCGCCACTATCCTACAAGGGAGCGTGACGCACCACTATTTCGTGTCTCATTGACATACACATGCGTCACACAATTATCCTTTACGACCGTATTTGCTGATAATTTTGCGGATAACGTATGATCATAACTATTTTGGCAGGAATCCTGCGTTGATTTTCGCACAGCAGCTGGATACCGAGTTTCCGAATAACTATGGATTGGCCCATATCATATCGCGGCTCGGAAGCTTCTCCTTCATACTTCTTTATGCATTAACGGTTCTGTTCTCGTATGTGCCTGGCTCGTTCATTATGCGGTTTAGGCTCTGCAGGATATTGATTGATTGGGATTCTTCAACCTCTGTGTTTCTTAATTTCAATAATTGTGGCGTTCTCGTTTGAATGGCGAGCAACAAACGCGGTAAATGTTTGCGCCAGTTGATGTGAGGTCTGTTTGCAGTCGGGTGCGAAGACCTTCTTTTATTTCTTAAATCTTCCTTTCCACTGGAATTCCTCGCGGATGGTATCTTGGAGTTCTGTATGACTGAGCTCCTCATACTTGTACGACTTCCATCCCTTGACGGCTTGTAAGTTTTGGACCATTATCGGTAGTTATATTTACTGGATACCCAAAACGCGGATATGCAGCAACCGGATAATAGGCCCCGTGCGAGCCTTTTCAATAGCGAACACTTTCATACATTTAATGAAAGTATCGGTTACTAATAGGATTTTGGTTTTGCCAGATACGGACCTGGGGTACGGCCTCATTAAATCTAAATGTACCGTCTACCAGGGACTGTTTATTAATCGTAGTTTTAGGACAGATAATTTGTGGTACTGGCCTCTCTACTTTACGGTGCATGTTTGATAGTTTTGTATACGCCCTCGTACAGCTTGACGTATGGTAAGTCAGAAATAATTTTTAGCATTAGTTCTGTAGGTTTAGTTTCTGCCTGGGCAACCTGCTTTATCATGATATGTAAGTAGCACTGATTCCTTTGCAGATTGTGACGCATATAACGTTTTGACTTGACATGCCTTGCTTACATTCCACAATTGTCCGTCCATGTTTTCCAGGCCTTTTATACCACGCGTTTTTCGTGTCGCAGAAGGGATTGTGTTAAGCATTCCCTGTAGCTCCTCACAATTTTGCTGAGCTGACAATACCATGTCTCCTGTGGTAGGTACTAAATTTAAATTGATTTCTGGAATTTGCTGAGAAGTTTGCCGCTTATGTGGAATCATTCTGCTAAAGTATTCATAAGTACCAGATTCAGCTAAAGTATTCAGTGCTTTGAATGTCTGGATCTCCGGATAGAAGGTCTGGCAATTCATTGCTTTTACCATGACAATTCAATCTCAAAATCGCAATATTGTACTAATAGAGACCATCTCATCATCTTAGCACGTATATTCTTGCATTTGTGGAGCCAAATTAATGATTGACTATCTGTTATGACCTAGAGTTTCTGTTCTTCTAAAAGTGGAAGAAAATATTTAATGCTTTATACAAGAGCTAGCATTTCGTGCTCATTTATATGGTAGCGTTGTTCGGTTGAGTTGAGCTTCGCACTGGGAAAAAATAATATTTCTGTGTTGCATATATGTTAGTTAATATAGTATGGCAGCTATCCCTACCTTAAAGGCGTCTATCTTAAAACATAAGGTAGAGCGGCATTTGGTCTGTGCAGTTTTAATGATTGTTTTAAAAGATCTTTTAACTTTAGGCTAGGGGCCTGTGCTTCGCAGTCCATTTCCATATTCGTTTACCGGAGTTCGGCTTCTTGAGGGAATCTACTTTGGTAAGTACTCCCTTATCCAATTATATAGCCCTAGAAAAAGCTGTTTTAGGCTGCGTGTTTTGGGGTGAATAAAGGCTTGTATTGGTCTCAAATGTCTTTCTTGGGGCATTGTGTATGATGCATCTACCACATGCCATAAGTCTTCTAGCCTTTATTGTACGAAGTTGTATTTTTTGCAGAAAATCTTATTCCGAGTTCCTGTAGTCTCTCGAATACTAATGATAAGTGATATCGGTGCTCTTCAGCTGTGATGCTCTATAGGACAATATCGTCCAAATTTGCCGACAGGAACTGTACAGATATCCAGACTAAACGTCTCTCGCATCACTCTGTAGAATGTGTAGCTGACAGTTTTCAAACCAAATAACATGATCCAGAATTGGTATGATCCTAATTATCTTAGAGTCTCACTGATTATGGGCATTGGAATGGGCTCGCTAATCATGATTTGGTTCAAAGCACCAAAATCTATGCAGAACCTTTCATTTTTATCCTTTTTGGAGTTTCCCTGGTTGCTGTTATTTGGTTGCCTCGTATGGCAGTCCACGTGCCAATGCCTGTTTGGGCATACCCTACATTGTGGTAGATTTTGTCGCGGTTGTTATGGCCGCTGTAACTGATTTCTGTGTACCGGGACCGTGTTCTGCGGCTGCTGTCTTTGTGGTTGATCCGTGAGCTATGTCTAGGGCGCCGTTTGGTTTCGATGGAATGCTCGGTCTTTGGGAACGACTGGAATAGAAGCAGCTCAACTTAAGGCTATCTGGCTAGCTCAACAGATAGTTAACAGATAGACGACAGATAGTCAGCAGAGGAAGTCAACATTTGTCTAGTACTCCTTCAAACCTATGGCATCTCTGCCTGTCTGGTTGCATAAACGGAGGATGAGAATGACTTTTAACACTTCTGGGAAGTTTTGTGCAGATCGTTCGAATAATTGTATTTTTCCTATGACGAAAAATTGGGTATTGACGTCTGTTTCATCAACTTCGCTGAAGAGTTTTTGTAGTGTAGAAACGGTAGCCTCGTATTATCCGAATTGTCTTTAAATGGCCATGGTGAACATATCCCAGGACATATTTAGATCGGCATATCTGTGGCACCATTGGGCGGCTCTGCCATTTAAAAAACCAGATGCTATTGTAGCTTAATGGCAATCTGGAGCAGTCATTGCTTGAAAATATTCTGTGCATGTTTTGAGGAAATTTGTAGTATCTTGAGCTGCTGTGCATTAAGCGTGTAATTTTATATTTGAATACAGCTGTTTATATGGGTTTTTATGGTTTTTATGTGGGGAAGATTCTTACAAAGGATGTCGGTAACAAAGAGGTCATGCTTGTGTGGTAGTGTAGCATGGATGCTGCATCACCGGAGCAATAGGCTGCTGCAGGAATTGTTTTTGATAATTGGAGTCTATTTGCTGGTTGTGTGCTTGCTGAGAATTTGATACTGTACAGCTATCAGCTTCCTGATGAGCAGATGTTATTCTTCTTCTTCTTTGTCAGCCATTTTGTATCCACTGTTGGATGTAGGCCTCTCCTAAATTTTTCCATTTTCCACGGTCCATTGCCACTTGGTGCCATGTTGTGCCTGCTGCCCTTTTTATGTCATTCGT
>WYDF02311219.1:0-14962 GCA_009867245.2 Adranes taylori
GGGTATCCAACGAGAACAAAGTTTTCTTACGGCTAACTGCTTATGCAAAATAGAATGTATCGAGGTCCGAGAAATGTACAAGGATGCCTAAATCTCATCATACGTTACATGATGATCCTCTTCAGTCATTCGACATACAGCATCAATATTTGCAGCAACAACAGCTGTTGCAGGACGACCTTCCCTTGGTTCATCCGGAAGTGGAGTACGAGCGAATTTAAACTCTTGAAACCAGCGATATGCCGTTGTCTTGGATGGCGCTTCATCACCAATTGGAGATATTAAACGTTCCACGCACTGCTGTTGAGTTAAACCACAACGAAAATCGCAAAAATCATTGCGCGCAAATTTTGACGTGTTAATTCCATTTTCACTATGACTCGCAAAATTTAATAATATTTTAACAATCAGAAAAAATGTCGCCATATTGATATGTTGCACTATGCTAGTGCGCATCATCAATATAAGCAAGGTTGCCAGGTTCCCGAATTTTACCGACTGTCCCTCGTATATACATGTAAAACCAACGTAATAGCTCATATATGCAAAGTTGCAGGAAAAAATATTTGTATGAGACCTATCGACAGTGTTTTTGCAATTGAATAAATGTTGTTATAAGTGGTGGGGGCACATTATCATTTTGAGAGGGTTTCAAAATGATCATTCTATTCAGAAATTCAGTTTTAAAACTAGAACACTGAAATTTTGATCGCATATAGTATCTTGTATTATGCGTCGAAAGAAATTAGTACCATCCTTGAAATTGATGTAGAACGCGACGTTGCCACGTTTAAACTGTTACAATCTTTTGGTTATATCTCAGGAACTATAAAAGATAGTATACTTGAATAAACTTTATTGTATAGGGTACCAAAAGCTCGTTAAATTTTATTTGAAATACTTTTTTGTAAAATTACAATTTAATATATTTACAGGGTGTTTTTTGTTTTGTAAAATTTGCGATCCATTTTCTCGACAACGGCTATTGTATTACATTAAATATCTCAGTTCCTATGAAAGTTAAAAAAAATAAAACTTGTATAACATGCATAAGACCCAGGAACCGCAATTTTGCGCAAAGCGGACGCGGGAAAAAGTGACTCAATAACGGCAGTGGGGAGAAGGTAAGTGAAAAACTGCAGCAAGCCTCGCCAAAGCTCCGTAGGCAAATATGGGGACCAGGGAATTAACGGGTAAGCTTTATGGGATAAGCTAATGTTGATTAGTTTACCCTAAACAACTACTGTGCTAATTGAATTTAATAAACGAATTATAAACAACGAATTATAAAATTTAAAGATTCAACTTTTATAGAAGATAAAACAAAACATAGGAGTTCCAGTATATGAAACTTGGGGTGGCGATCACGTCCACGAATATATTTTTTAATCTTGTAATTCTTTTGTCGTTATCCTTCATTTATTGTGTACCCTTTGTGATTGTTTTCAATAGGAGCATTTTAATGGTAGAAAAATGTTAAAAATAGTTTTTTTTATTACAGACATCGTCAATATGACGACGAAAACGAATGGGGTTGTGGCAGTTGGTTTGAATACACATTGGTCGTGGTAATTGCCAGCATTTTATTGCTGGGTTCATTGGCTTTAACACTCTTCTGGGTGATCTACTATCACCAGGGATTCGCGTGGCGTGAAGATATCAATAAACAATTCAATTTACATCCGGTGTTAATGGTGGCCGGATTTATTACATTCAGTGGATTCTGTAAGTATTAATTTACCTTTTTTTAATGTTTCAAATCTGGTAATTAATATTATCAGATTTGTATTATCTTCTGCCCAGAATTATCCTCTTCAGTACTAGAACTGTTATCAGTAATCATAAAGATATAAAATTAAACATGACCTTTATTGGAACATTTAAACCAGGATTTCCGAACTACTGGGGCATGCCTTCCTTAGGAGGCATAATAAGGCATTAACGACTAAGTCCCACAAGAAAATATATAATTATAATCCGGAGAAGCCCGACGCAAAAAAGGTTGGGAAACTCTGATTTACCAATTTGTCACCAAAATCAAGAAGCGAATCTTGACAGAAATCCTATATAAAATCTAATTCCATGATGGTTGATTTTGTTATTTAAATTGGTTATTACTCCTTTAAATGCCTGGTACAGACAGATTGCCAATGTATTCTGATGTGTTTTTTATATTTATAATTCTTAAATGTACTTCACAACGTTTAAGATTATACTTACATACATAGCCGAATCTAATGAAAATCTAAAAAACTTAATACACTTTTCTTCTTTCATATAAAATCGATTCTTACAGTTTTTATACGCGCAATACAATCCAACTTTGTCTCCCAACAAATTCTTTAAAATCATTCATAGTTTATTTAAAACTATCAACAAAACTTTCATAACAAAACTTTTATAACTATTAACGAAGGAAATAACTTATAAATCCTATTACATGTGCGCTGATGTATTTAATGTCGAAAATTAAACATAATTATCTTCAATCAAATAAAATTTCATTCTAATCAAAAAATTGTTCATGGTATTCAAAACAATAATAAAGAAAATAAGAATTTGTTTACTTAGCAGCATATATTATTTGCTTAAACTACACACTAAACAATAAGAAGATCAATGAATTGTTTATTGCAAGCTTGCAACATCGCTTTATGTTTATTATTTAAGAAACAGATAAGAGTTCTGTGAGATGTGTTGGGGCCCTTTGGGGCCATCTCTTTCTAATTTCGTTTCTCTTTCTGGAGTTTCACATATGTTATTATGTGCCAATACTAACATTAGATTTATGATGCGACCAACCCAACTTTGTCTTCTAAAAGCTTTTAATAATCTAATATTTTAGTGTTTAATAGATGATAAAAATATAAATATTAATTAAAAACGTTAATAAATAGCATTCAATTTATATTATTTCAAAAAGAAAGTTCAATGTCTGGCTAAAATATAAAGTCGTCTATTTTTGAAAATCTTATAAATCCCTGCTAGAAAACAATCGAATACGATTTAGTTCAGAATTAAACTACTTTTTTATATAACATAAATTGAATGTTGTTTTAGTGTCAAAATTAATTATTTTTTAGTTCATTAATATAAAGCCCTAACTCACCGTATATTCCTTTATTCATTATAACAAATTGATACCTTTTTTCTGAATATTATGGTCGTACGGTGCTCGTAATCTTTTCAAGATTTTTTAGTTTCCAACTTGTAGGCGTTGTTTCGTTTTGTTTAGATTTTGTTTCATGTAGTTTGTATGTTTATTGTTTTATTTCTTAATGTTTTCGTACGTTTTTGACAACTAGGTGAATTTGTTAGTGTTGATTTTATGTTCAAGGTGTAAATATGTATAAAAAACTCTCAACTACTCATTGCGCAAGCTGCTTATAAACTCAACATTGGTCCTTCGAACCGGATAAAGTTCAATAACTCTTTCCATAGCCACAGTTGTGTCGAATGCTCGTTTTCCTACAACAAAACATTTGTTTAGATTTGTTCCACTTTGAGCGATTTTGAACGGGCCGATAGACATTTGCGTTTCCAACGAATTAAAAAATCGCGTTAAACTTTCTGAAGTTTACTTGATTGAATTTAATTAGCCAACTTGATTGAATTTTAATTGTTGGAAGTTGCTGTTATTTTTTATAATACTATTATTATTTAAAGGTTTATTACAGATTCACATAAGAAAAGGAATACAATAACGACCGGAACAGATATAATTTATTGATTCAAGTATCTAAAAATGTATAAAAAATATTATAGTGGATAATATTATTTACAGATTTTGTAACTTATATACCTTGAAATTTATAGATAATAAAATTTTTAACCATACTAACATATAGACTGAAATAAAAGTTTTGTTTAATAAAACCGTTAAGACATAAAAATTGAAGAACAAACAGAGCTTAATAATTGTTTACATAACCTCAATTATTTTGTTTCGCCGTCTGGCGCACAAGACATTATGATTTACTTCTTCTAGCTAAAAATAATGCGAAGAGCTGTATAAGCTGTATCTGTATAAGAAGCTTAGCAGGCAGCACAACGCAGCTCATTTTCACGGCATGTTGTAATTTCCATACAGAACACACCTGATTCACCTAAATGTCAGACAAACTGCTAGCTTCGGGTGCTGAAAGCAAAGATAATACGGGTTTTTTTATTTGTTTTATCTGGTTCATCATTTTTTAATAGCATAAATAAATTATATGGTATTACTCGAATAGTACTCGAATGAATTACATATAAAAATGAAACCACATAATCTAATTTAAATTAAATTTTATGGGGTAGCTTTTCAAGGATCACATTATTTTTCAATTGTTTTGCCAACGATACGAATATGCCTAATATATTTGAAAATAGTAATTTAATGTAATTTGAAAATAATAATTCAAAGTAATAATTTAATGAGATTTGGAATGGGAGGGAGAGTGTGCCAGAGGAATGGACAGAAGGTGAAATAATCCAGATACAAAAGGGGGAAGGTAAAAAGTATATTGTTATATGGAGCGGAAAAGATCAGTAAGAAAATTATGGGGTGTAAAAGAAAGAGTGGAGAGGAAACGGGTGATGTATGGGGATGTATGGGGGGTGATGTATGGGGTAATGAGAAGAATAATTGGACTTGAAAAGTCTCATAGAGTGAGATAGTTTTACAAGAATGTGGGAAAAATAAATGTTGGAATAAAGAAGTCAGGATATTATGAGAGAAAGGTTATGGTAGATGAGAATCTGAGATAAGTGAAAATACTTTATTTGAAATGTCTGGAGGATGAAAGAAGGGACAACTGTTTGAATGTATGGACAAAAGAGAGGAAGAAAATGTATGAAAGATGTGATGTGAACGAAGCTGTAAATGAAGTTCAGATAAGGATGAATGATATTGAGATGGAAGAAAGATTAAAAAGATAGAGGAATGGGTGATATAATAGGAAATATTGAAGGATGGTGAATGGTGAGGAAATATCAAAGCATATGACCGCCGATGTAAGCATTGCAAAACAAAGAATGATTGCGCAATTTAGATATGGGAATGAGGAAAGGATAGATAGATGATGGTGAGAGGATACATATAGGATCTATGGAAGAGATGACGAAAGTTGGGAGCAGTGAATGAATTTGAGACCGACTATTGTACTACATTAAGTATCTCGGTTCCTATTTAAGCTGAAAAAATAAAACTTGGGAAACAAGTGTAAGACCCAGGGACCTCAATTCTACGCAAAGCGGACACGAAGAAAGAGTGACTCAAAAGCGGTAGTGGGGAAAGATGAAGTCAAAAATGGCAGCAGACCGTGCCAAAGGGGACAAATTCATAAGACCAAGGCAGTCTGGCGTGCGAAACACGCGAGACTGCTCTTTTAGCAATTAGCCGAAAAAGAGACAAGAAGGATCGTAGCCCATGCCAAATCGAATAGCGCAGCTGTCGCCATAGGCAAATACGGGGAAAATGTGAGTCAAGACCGGTCACATTCAAGAGCGGCAACGCGGACAGCAACGCTGTCCGCGCAGTAGGCAAATATGGGGACCAGGGGTTCATTGATAGGCGGAATTCATTAGTAGCCGGGGGATCCATTGGTAGGCGGAAGATTCATAGGTTAGACTAATGTTGTTTAGTTTACCCTAAATACTATTGTACTAATTGAATTGAATACGATTTAAAAGGTTCAACTTTTGTTTTATGCAATATGTAACAAAACATAGGACTTCCAGTATATGAAAGATGGGGTGGCGATCACGTCCAATTGGGGTGGCGAATTTTTTGAATATGGATAAGACTCTTGCTGTTTTCAGTGTACTAGGAAAAGTACCTGTGTTAAATACGTCATTAGTAATATATGTTACCTCTCTTAAGAATTTCCGATACCTCTTTTAAAATGTTATAGGGAGTGCCATCGGGTCCATACGATTTTTTCGCAGCTACATTATGAATAATATTGTAAACTTCTGTTTCGTTTATCGGTCCCAAGAAGAATGAATGCATTATTCGACGAGTAAGCGCATGATTATTATTTATATTATTGGTATGGACGTGTGTATTGAGTAATTGCCTATTGAATATCTCACATAGTTCCTATGGGTCGTTTATATCTTCCTCGCCAATATTTAACGTAATCTTATTCCTTTTATTGGCTTTATTGGTATTATTAATACTATTATCAATAATATTCCACACCGCACTGTTTGAATTTTGTATTAAGCTATTATTATAATTTTTCTTTTCAGTTTGGGGCCTCTTCAGCCAATGTAACCATTTCAATTGTTCATTCATCTCCGATAGTTCCCTTGTGCCTCTATAACCGAGTACGTTCTGGTGCCTTAGTTTCTTGTTCCTCTAAGGGAAAGCAATGTTAAAACAATATATAAATGTGATTTGAGAAAAAAATGTTAAATTGTAATTTGAGAAAAAAATGTTTCAACTAAAATCGAAGGGGCTTCTATAAAATAAAGTTTATTCGAAAGTCCTGAGATTTTATAGTTTCTGAGATATATTGAAAATTACTCTTAACTTTGAACGTGGCAACGTCGCGTTCTGTACAAGACAGAGAGATTGGACATTTTTTATTCGACGCATAATACAAGCCACTATATGTATGCAAAATTTCAGCCTCCTAGTTTAGAAACTGAATTTTTTGTGATAAAAAATGGCGCATTTCCGCTATATTGGTTTAATAAAAAAGTGAAAAAAGTGCTTTTGCGGAACACTTATGTGTACATGTGTACCAAATTTCATGCAAATCGGTCCAGTAGATTAGAAATAATTCTTGAACGTACAGCCATACATACGTACGCACAGACACACCGAGAAACACGACTTTCTTTTAAATTTTACAGCAAGAACAAATTTAGATTTGTGGCAAATTATTCCTTGGGATCTCCTCTTTGAATTACGAATCCTATATATTTCCTATACCTACACGTATTACATACATATATGGTATATGAAAGATAAAAATGCTTGAAACCTTTATTAAGTTATACAACCTAAGTTAAAGCACGTAATTGAATTAGAATGTGACTCATTTGAACTTAGATTTTAAAGGAATTAACTTTCCAAGTTGAGGTTCTAAGTTTATTTAAACTGTAATGTGTGCTTTAGTCAAGTTGTTTGATCAAATACCAATATTTTGCACTTATTCATTGAGAAACAGAAGACGAGCTCTGCCCATCTTAAATGTTAAACGATCAGTTTTATATAATCACATCTCTTTGAAGCCCACTTGTTTATTTAATTAGTATTTATCTAGTCATATATCTAAACGAAATTCACGACTTTTATGTAACAATATTACAAGTATTTTCTCACGCCAATTTTCATGTTAAGAATTTATTATATAAAGATACATATATGTATTTACGTATCCATTTACGTACATCATTTTGGGTTATCTATTTGTCATGATTTAATTTATTATAGAAATTATCGTGGCAAATTAAATTGAATTAGAATGGTTTTGCGGAAAAGATAGTTTATCAGAAGAATAAACTATTCAGGAATTATTTTCCTCCAGTTAAATAATTAAAGGAAATTAACGGATTTCTTGCAGTTCTGCGAATAATCAATTATACGAAAATAATTGATGATATAATTCATCTTTCCGCTTTTGGGGACTCCACTTCCACTTGGCTGGATCTCTCAGTAAGGTAGAATGGGACACCTGCTTTGGAAGACTTTTTTTCTTTTCCTTAATACCTATTTCAGGTCTCTTGATCTATAAATGGAATCTTCTTCGATCCGGAAAGGTACAGGGACTTCCCGGATGGGTGGCTTCCTTTTAAGCTTCATATTTTGCATTGCCTTGATCAACGACATGCTTGGTTATGTGATTACATATAGATAAATTGCATTGAGTTCTTGTCAATTGAAATCATGTTGAGAATTTTCTATTAATTGTTGTTTTTGTTGTTATATTTTTTTACTGTGGCCAATTTGCAGATTAAAATGCTATCACACCACCACAGCAGGATGTTCTGTTTCCTCCTTCCACGACACCTGGTCGGATTCATATCAAACTGGTGCTAATGAATCAGCTATTCTACGGAAGTCTTTTTAAAGTTGATGCATCTCACATTGAAGTCTCATCAAGTTCTTAGGAGGAAGTTATCTTGTATTCAGTTGATACTTAGGAGGCTGAAAAATTTTACGAGAAATTTCACTAACATGGCGTTACTAACAGTCACATCTTTCTTGATTTCAATTTTCCTTCAAAATTATTATTTGCTGCCGAGAAACTTACCTTAGTTGAGTATCCTACACCAAATAATGAATTACGTATCACTGATTCCGTTCATTTTTCTAGATTTATTGGTCTAGTTAACCACCAGTTTGGCGATAAGTACTTCTACCGCATTTGAGAATCGTAAGATGATAGTTTTCACAGATTTTTCTTTATATACTGCTCCCGTATAAAAATCTCGATCAATGAAATACAAGTGACGTCTAGAAGCGTAATCATTCCCAAATTCAAATTATTAAAATTTCCTAGGGTTAATTACTTTGATATATATTCCATCGTCCAACCAACATCTATTTCTCTTTTTGTTATTAACATATTTCCAATCACCATACTTATAATTTCTACCCTTTTCTCCAGATTTTACTGAAAACTAAATATACCAGTATCCAATCCCAATGACTTATTGTCGTGACTAACTGTCGTCAGATGTCTGACTGCCTGAATAATTATTATGTTTATTCTAACCCATTTCTAAAGATTGTAAATAATAATAAATAATTGTTTCCAACTATCCCAAATACATTAATTTTAAGGTTTAATACTCAGTGCGGTAGTCGCAAAGTATTCATCATGATCTTATTAATCAGTTAACTTATTTTAGAATTTCTGTCTACATAAACATCTCGCAATTTTATGTAGAGACGTAGCAAGCAATGTTTTCCTAATGGGTTTCCAAATTAGATGTAATATTATGAAATCCATATTCGTTCTTGACGTAGCTTAAATAATAATTGTAAGTTCTCTATGATTTCACGTAACATGTTTCCACTGATGACCTATTTCGTATTCATTTAATTCTTTTATTCTTAATCTAGAATCAACCATTATACCATTACAACTTTCAGTGATACATTGGACATCCCCCTAGAAAGGGATGTTACAACTGACATCTTACATTTTAAAGGATAATAAATAGCCTATACGTATTATTGCATTTATGAAGTTATACAGATATTACTTCTTCATTAAGTAATTTTAATGCTTTATTTGAAAATATCATGCGGTTCTGGAGCTTTTCTTGGATTTAACATGTTTAGTACATTTATGAGCTCATCTTTTTTAAATATGTGTCTCTCAACCGGGTTTGAGTTTTTCACCTCTTTTACTGAGTTGGCGACCGATTTTGTTGTAGCAGCATCCGTTGGCATATCATTTACAGGCTGATAAGTCAACTGCTATTTGCAGTTTAATTCACATGTTTGGAGCGGTTTTTTCTTTAGGCGCTCGTGCAATTTCCATAGGTTTCCATCATTTTCATTCATCTCTTCAGTAATCAATTTCATGAATTCCTTTCTTTTCTTTATTAAGATCCTCTCCACTCGTACTTGCAATGCTTCAAGGCGCTGTTTATCATGCGGCTGTTTTGTAAGACGAAACAGATGTGATTTTTGTATTCCGACTCACCGGCTGGTGTAGGCTCTTCGTTGGGCTTACACTGCTTATCCACTGAGTTCTTAAGCTAATGATCTTTGCGAATCTAATAATTATAATTACTTACTTGATTTAATTCCTTTCGCTCTTATCCGGAGCATAGGGCTTCAACAAAGCTTCTCCAGCGCGCTCTATTTCTAGCGAGGAGCGGCAAAAGTTCTTCCTTCTTTGCCTCTTCATGTCCTTCTCTACGTATTTCAGAACAAAACTTGTCTCTCCACAGCATCCTAGTTTTTTCGGAGAGTATAATCAATCCACTTCCACTTGATTTGAATGAAGATGGATTCCGTTCTCGTTTGGTTCCAAAAAATCTTCGTTTGGCCAGAAGAATTTTTCTGAGGTACCTATTCACGAAGACCTGCAAACTACTGGTGATATATATCCCTGGAGAACTCCTGACTTGGCTGCGAATGGTTTCGTAATTTTCCGCTCGTGGATGACACAGCATGTGTAGTTGTTGTATACTTTTGTGTAGTAGTTGTTGTAATTAAACAACTACTACACAACTACAGCATGTGTAGTTGTTTAATTACTTTTGTTATCTTCTCCGATATCCCGTATTTCTGCCAGGTTTTCCAGATACTGCCCCTTTTAACGGAAATCGAAGGCATTTGAAAAGGCTTGAAATAATTATAATGAGAAAATGCAAATAAAATTTTCGTCCAGATTTGGTAACGCAGCGTGTGCACCTATCATTATCTCGTATATGCTTTTGTTGTTTATAATTGATAGACTCTCGATTTCAACATCAGATAAATATGATTCCACTCAACAGTGCATGTAAATTGGATTTAAACGAGCATGATTAGTACATTAGATAAAAATCTAACTATAATAGAATACTTAATTTCTTTGTTTTCGGTTAGCGATTTTACGTATTATTTCTATTTTGTTATAAAATCAGGAAGTTTTCTGCTTTCTGCTTTTTATATAATTGTTTGTAACAAATAAATAATGATTTTTTACTTTTTACAGATTTATATGTGACAACACATTGTATGAATGGAACGAGAAGATGTATGAAGGGATAAAAGGTGAGATGGAGGTTGAACAGAGGTTGAAAGATGTAGAAAAGTAGGAGAGGTAGGAAAGAATAACAAGAAATAGATATAACGGGAAATATATGCATTTGATGGTGGATGGGAGGATGCCAGAATATTTAAGATCAAGGATGAGTATGCGAGAAAAGAGAACAATAGGTGTGGTAGTGAGAAAAGGGAAAATAAATATTGGATGAAAATGGAGTATAGAAGATGTAGAGAGTGTGGGGTGGAGCATGACACGTGGGGACACTGAGTGAATGGGTGTGAGGATGTTGGAGGATGTGCATGGGGCATGAACGGAAGAATAGAGATATAATGGAATAGATTTTAGGACAGATAGTAGAGAAGTAGAAGGAGGTATGGAGGAAGTAGAAGGAAAGAGTAAAGAAGATATAACAGAAAATATGTTCAATTGATGGTGGATGGGATAATGCCGGAATATTTAAGATCAGGTATGAGTATGAGGAAAAACATAACAACAGTGAAGGAAAAGAGATATAAGTATTGGATGAAAGCGGAGTATAGAAGATGTAGAGTATGTAGGGTGGAGGATGAATAGTGGTAACACTAGGTGAACTGGTATGAGGGAATGAAGTAGACGGAGGAACAAAGATTGGAGGCTGGGAATTGGGGGCATGAAGGGAAAATACATATGAGGAAACTAATATATGTAATTATAATGATTCAAACCTTTCCGACGATTCTGGAAAGAAGTTGTGCATATTTCGATGTGGAATAATATATCCACAAAAATCATGAATCATTCAAAGTCTCTTATCTTTGCTGCCAAAAGATTTTCTGCCCTTCTGGCGTGGACCGAGATTTAACAGAACTGTGAGTGGTTGGATCGACGACATTACCCTCCGAGGCTGGTTCAAGACTGTACTTTTGCCCCAGGTTCTAAATCTTGATGGGAGGAAATTCATGATTGGGGACAATTTATCGTCCCGCATAAACTCTGCAGTTTTGCAGTTGTGCAAAGAACACAAGATTGAATGTATTCGCTTTGTGCCAAATTTGTCACACATGTGCCAATGTTAGGTTTTTAAGTCCATGAAAGGAGTTTGGCGCGTAGTGTTACAAAATGGAAAATTCATAATAACCGGTTAAGCATTGTTCCAAAGGATATATTTCCGGTTTTGCTTGCAAAATGCTTAACAAGACTGAACGAAGTAAAGAGACCGTTAAATTCAGAGACTTTAACCATAAAGGTCAGCCTTGTTAATCCCTCACCACTCCCATATTACTACCTTCTCCTCTACGCACCATTTAGATATGGAAATATATTTTTAGTACAAAGTCCTATTTGTTAACTCTTTTCATTTGAAGCTATCTGCAAGTAGAACTTTCACTGAATTTATTTACTTATTAGATAATTTGATATCTAATTTTTCGTACATAATGCAGCACTTTCTCTTTATCTTCGTATTGAATATTGATCGCATCGTTTAAGGAATGTATATATGTATTCATTGTAAAATGCATTTTCATAAATAAAAATATTTTTATGTGTAGGAAGATCGATAACTATCAATAACTATTTATTGCATGAAGCCTATTGATGTTGTTGATTAAATCTTTACAATCTTTACAAGACACATTTTTTAACTATTTATTGCTATGGCAACAAATTTTATATATATAGTAGGGTTAGTAGAAATCTTTATTAATGTTTGTTGTTTTTAGCCTTGAAATCTGCCTTTTATAAGCTCGATCGGGGGAAATTATAGGATAGAATGAAGGCAATGGGGTTATCAAAGAGATTAAGAAAGGTGATTAAAAATATATACGATAGAGCGTATGAGGGTAAGGGTCAGAGCAAGGGTGAGGATGGTTTAAGTCAAAAAGTGGGGTACTACAAGAGTATCCTCAAGTGTCACTCTTTTTCATGTATATCTGTCTGACTTAGAAGAAGTAATAAGAAAGTGCCAAAGTAATAAGAAAGGGGTATAGTGATAAATTAAATAAAAATTGGACACTGGGATACGCTGACGATCGTGTGTGCATAGCAAATAATAGAGAACAGATGAGTGATATGATAAAGCGAGAAAATAGATATATCAGAAATAGAGGACTTGAAGTGAATTTAAAGAAAATATGAGGTGGAAACGAAAGCAAGAAATATGTGTAAAGAATGCATGGAGAGAATAGAATGTGTGAAAAGCATACGAGACAGTAATAACTAAAGCTCCAATATAACGAATGAGATGACTATGGGAACAGAGATTTGGTGAGTCAGTGACTATGAGATTAAGGATTATGGAAGTGTGTGTAAAATTTTTATTATATGGTGCTGAACTGAGTGAGAGAAAAGATGTGCAGTATATATGAAAAGGATAATTGGGATAAAGAAATCGACGCTGGATGAAATTGTCCTATAAGATCTATATATGTATAAGTGTGCTGTGGATGGATTCAAGAACATGGTGAGAAATGAAAGGAAAGTAGTGATTGAGGACAATGACAATTGGTTAAATAGGTGTACTTATATGCAGCGAAGGAGATGATTCAAAGTGAAAGCATGAGCGTGAGGAACAGTGGGAGGGGAAAGTTTATCAAAGGGATATCTGTATGATCTACGGATAAATATTATCGTAAAATAAGGAACGAAAATTATATTATAAATGAAGTGATAGAACGAATGAAGAATGTAGAAAAACACGAGCAGGATGTAAGATTGATGGTAGATATAATTGTTTAATGGTTGAGGGTAGAATACAAGAGTCTTTGATGATGGTTGGAAGTATGAAGGAAAAAATTATGGTTGCGATATTTAGATGTGGGAGCAAGAAAAAAGGATGCCGGTATTGGATGAGGGAGAATGAAATAAGATGTAGGATATGTGGAAAAAGAGGAAAGATGGGAGCACTGGGTAAAGGAATGTGAGGGTTTGGAATGGGATGAAGAAGATAGAAGTTTAGCTAATAATTGGCAGAGTTATGTGAGACCGCACGGGCGAGGATTAGGGATAATGTAAAAGATATTGATGGGTATAAGGAAGGGGTAATTCGAGATAAAATTGTGTGACAGACTCCCACCCTAATTGGGAGGCCCAGCGATTGTCACAAATGGCGCAAACAAATATCTTATTACTTTCTAATGTGATCCTCGGGCGCCAACTCAATTTAACAAGAGACCGCAACTGTTGTTAGTGTTCCACCGGTCCTCAGTGGACTTACCAAGGGCACGGACAGCTTCGAGTACGTGAAAGTCCAGGTGATCGTGATCTTGCGGGCAGCTGAAATAAACTTATTGCTAACTAATGAAACAGCATTACAGATTGTACAAAATAAGTCTTTTGGTTTCAAAATACAAACTAAGCAATAAATATATTTTTCGTTTTGCTTGTAGTTACTAAACAGTGTTTAGCAGTACACGTTTTTGGGTTTTTTGTAATACTCGGACACCTATATATATATATATATATATGAGCAATTGTTTTTCTTCAGGGTTATATCTCGTGTGGCAGGAATTTCAGTGTGCCAACGTTTCGACAAAGTCACATCTGGCATTGTCGAGGCTTAGAGAAAGTCCGAAAACTTATTGTATTATGCGTTTCGAATACGACCTTGTTATTCTCCTTTCTACGTCAGCGCTTGCCATTGTTGTGTCTACATGTGTTGTTGATGGTGGTCGTACACTGGGTGGTTGAGTAGATGCTGATGTGGTTGTACCATAGATGCATTTTTATCTGGTTTGTTGTTGATGTGAATTATTTGTTGTTTATTTTCACGCTATGGATGTAAAACAAGTTTCCAAGTGCTTGAAATGTTTTCGTTGTCGTTTAGTTTATTCATCGTATTCAGTCGTTTTTCGATTTATATGGCTTCTGTAGTAATTCTTTTGCTATAGTGGGTTTCAGTGGCTATTATTCTGGAGTTTTCGAAAGCTATTCTATGACCGGTTGCTGCGTTATGTTGGGCAAAAGCGGACATGCTGAGGTTCATATTGACGTTGTTTATGTGTTCAAGCGCTGACGTACAAAGGAGAATAACAAGGTCGTATGCAAAACGCATAACACAATAAGTTTTCTGAGTTTCTCTAAGCCTCGACAATGCCAGATATGACTTTGGCGAAACGTTGGCACACTGAAATGCCTACCACGCGAGATACAACCCTGAAGACAAACAACTACTCATCAGATGGGAAATTTTGAGGAGAAACCTCAAATTTCAAGATATATATACATATATATATATATATATATATATGTTGTTTTTTTTTTATTTTTTTATCTGTATC
>WYDF02311230.1:0-14962 GCA_009867245.2 Adranes taylori
ATGATAAGACATAATGGGTCATGCAATGAACATGTACAGATGGTTGCACAAAAGCCAAAATTGCTGCGGACAAAATTAGGTGTGTCTGGGAAAAGAGATTTGGAGATTCTGTGTAAATGAGACTTTTGAGTATGGATGCAAGCATAAGGAGTATAATGATGTATAAGTCGGAAGTATGTGTTGTGGCAGAAAGGGCAGAAAAGTAAAGAGTGTCCGAATCGATATATAAAAAAAAAAATCTTACGTATAGAAACTTCAATGCCAAGCATAATTGTTTTAAATGAGGTGGATAAGTATTAATATTGGGTGTATGGTTTTAAGAAAATGGTTAAGGATGAATTGAAAGTGATGAAGGATGAAGAGGAGAGAGTGATTAGAAGTGTGAACGAGGATTGTGTGGATGAATGTACAAGGATGATGAATAGGAATGTATGTGGAAGAGAGTCCCCCTTCCCTTCCCCGCCGGTCGGGTTCTTCCTATGAGAAAAGTAAGATGACGAAATTATAAAAAACAAAGGAAGGTGTTGTTAGATTACTGAGCACAATAGAAAGAAAATGAAATGTATGGCGGAAACAATCCGCTAAAAAACCGAAAGCCAAAAGACATGGAGTAAACTGAGTATTTTGCGCATTATAAAACTGTACATTTTTTCTTCTTTATATTCAACTAGTCAATTACTTTTACGATTTTAACTTGTTGCTGGTTCAAATTAAGCAGAATAGTGAACTATTGGACCGCATGTAAATTAGTTCGGTTTGGTATTAGTTTTGACGGAGTGATATTGTAAAGTTGAATCGTAGCTCTGTGTGTTTTATGTTTTACGTAGGAAGTGGAGAAATCTTCAAAAGGCGAAGGATGACCGTCCATCCAACAGTGTGGGATTTTAACCGCACGAAAACTCCATTCCCTGTTGGAATTGTGTAAATTTGGATTGGAAAATTTATTAATGGAAGCTTTTGAATTTATCATCCTCTTTAGTCTGGAATTGGTAGTGTGTGAGTAAATTGCAGAGAGTATGGTAAGCTAATAGCTTGCAGAAAAGATACGCCATAGCATTTGCTTCACATCCAAGGGAAACGAAACCTCCAAAAAACTTTGGCCATAGCATGGTCAACTGATTAGGAAATTTGGTTGCATGGGGTTACCATGACTTCCAAATCCTCATCCTGATATATAAGTTGCAATCGAGAGGTCCGGGTTTGAGTCCCGGGTTCGAGTCCCGGATGGGGTAAACATTTTTCGAGACACAAATAGTAAGAATATTAATTTCATAATTTACTCTATGAAATAATACCAGAGTGGAGGTTTAACCACGAAACATCACATATTAAAGATTTTTTTTTTGTTTTAATCCTGTACATTTCAAAACTGAAAGCAAACAAAGTAAATGTATTGATACTTAATGTTATTATCCGTCATATCTTTTAGAAAATAGAAGCCCATAAATTTTCTAACAAGTATTATTATGTTAATGTTAATACTAGTGCGCTTATGAAGACAAAAAAAAAACATAAAACTGAGACGTATATAAAAAAGAAACTGCGCTTTTACATGCAGTTTGTCATTTCATTTTCCTTTTCTTTTTTGATTCAGAAGGATATTATTCTATTGTTGTATAGCATGCAACATTTATTGCTAGATTTTTCGTACGCGTATTTAGAAATGTGAAATTAGTATATTAAGTTTGATTATTCATTCTACGAATCCATAAAATTGCTCGTGGCTTCTTAAATATGCATTATTATTATTTTTAATGTAAATACAGATATACATTATGAATGACTCAATGTGCAATAAATTCACAATCATGAATATATTTTTACATAAGAATATATTTTTACATTGTCCTAAAATTATAATAAGCAAAATTATAATTATTCTGCTTTTAAAAATCCTTCCTTAAATCAAAATAGTTTATGCACTAATTTCATTTTTGAGCCCTTCCTGTTGCAGCCCTCCCAAGATTTTTACGATATTTTCTTCTGTTTCAGCCTTCGAAATAAAAATGTAATATTACAATAACCACAGTAATAGAAATTATTTTATTCAATATTCTTGTAAAAATATCGTTTGTTTCTTTTCCTTTAAAACTAAAACCTATTTTGTTTTTATGGCAATGGTGCTTTGTAAGATAACTGCCTCTCATCTGCCAATGACTCACATCTATCTCTCTCTAACGGTCAACATTTTCTCTTACATTCACTCGCTTACATGTTTTTCTCATATAATTTACACGCGTGTAAATCCACACCACCACTATCCTGCACTTGTTTAATATGTTCGTTCCTTGTTATTCTCCTTTTAAACAGTCCTTGCAAATATTGTCCTCGTTCCGCTCGAAAGATACAGCTGCTGTATGTGGCGGTTGCCGCCTGCGTTGTCGCTTATTGATCAGCACGTTGTCAAACTTAGACGTTGTTGTCAATTATAGTAATATTATTTATTATTTTGTTAGATTTGTTGCTAATACTTTAACTAAAATATGAGATGTTTATTCCTGAGAATACACAATGTTTGGAATTTTTCCGACCTGCTTAGGATTGAGATCTTGAATTTTGTGTTTTTTGTACAGGATTAACATGAGCACGATTTTTCAGTATTTTCCGAACACGCCAGTCAGATAAATGAATTTTCATGGCGAATTTAAGTCTTCACTTTACGAATCATATCTGGACAACTATCAGGTATTTTGGATCTCCTCCATAGCGCTTTTTACACTAACTGTATGGTTTTAGCGTTTCTTTGATCATTGATGTAAGGCCAGATTAAGAGGGAACTGTGTAGAGGCCGGATAAGACATCGAAAAGACAAGAACGAATGACAGATGCTATCCTAAAACTTGTGGAAGAATGAAGGCAACACCGAAACAAGGATGACCTAAAATGCAGGGAAATACATAGGAGAATCCTGAAAGTAATAAAGGAGGCTAAGGAACGATGGCTACAGGAAAGGTATGAAGAAATCGAGATGCTACAAGTAAAATATGACGCTTCAACTTCGACAAGAAAATAAAGGAAATAACGGGAGACATCAAAAGCGAGGTGCAGAAGTAATTTTACACATGGACGATAATATCATTACCAAAACAGACCAGAAACTTATAAGTGGAGACAGTGCATGAAAGAGCTCTTCGGAAACGAAAGCAACGCAAGCAACGACAGCAGATACTGTGTGACTGTAGAGACTGACGATGTAAGGCCTATCATCACATTGGAAAAAGTGGAATCAGCTATCAAACGACTGAAAACAATTAAATACGCGGAACAGTTCCCAAACTGTTAAACTTTGAACAAGTAAAACTACTGACCACCATATTTCAACAAAATTTATACTAGCGGCCAAATCCCAAAGGATTGGCTGTTGTCAACATTCATTCCATTCCCTAAAAAGCCGAACGCAACCAAATGTTCTGATCATAGAATAATCAGTCTGATGAGAATAATCAGTCTGCTCACGTCCTAAAATCTTAATAACATTCAAACACGCATATATAGAAAACTGGACGAGAACATAAGAGACACTCAGTTCGGCTTTAGAAAGGGATTGCCTACCAGAGAGGCCAATATTCTCAAAATAAGTTCCTCATTCAACGAGCATCGATATCAACGCAGACGTCTTCGCATGTTTCGATAAAGTTCAGCACAACAAACTCATAAGGAATCGACGACAGAGATACACAAATGATATGAAAACTATATCTCCAACTGGTTCGAGCTGAGAACAAAACATTAGAACAATTTGTTGTAATCAGAGGAGTGCGTCAGGGATTCATACTATCACCTATGCTACTTAATGTAGACTCAGAACATCTGTTTAAGAAGACACTGGATAACACAGAAGATTGGCATGTAATAAACGGAGAAATAATAAATAACCTGAGATATGCAGATGATACCATCGTTCTAATCGCCGATTCTGCTGAGGGACTCCAGAGGCTCAGAGACCGTGTGGCGAACGCCTGCAACAGTTATTGTATAAAGATAAACTGCAAGAAAATTCAAACATTGATCATCAGTAAGAACTGCATCGATAATCTTCAGTTGACTGCTTAGAACGTAGCTCTCACAATGGCCGAGACAGTTACAAAGCTGGGAGCACTCTCGAGGAATAAAGTGCCGAATCGAAAAAGCAAGAAGCACATTTCATAAAATACGAAATATACTATGTAACCTATCCCTAAACATTCATACTAGAATTTGAGTTTTGAGATGTTACGTACTCTCAACTCTGCTGTGTGTGACTGAAGCCGGAATAATACATTGTGTATTCCGGGGATTTGAAATGGCCAGTATTCTGCTAATGGGTTTCTGTAATACTCGCCATATCAATTTTGCTACGGCTTAGTCCTTCTTGGATAGTTTGAAATTTTCCGTGCTGAATGAATCCACGCACGTTCCACGTGAGAAGGCGCATTTTGGTTTTTCCTAGTCGTATATTTTTCATGGGAAGCCTAGTTGTGTACTGTCCCATGTCCAGTTGCATATTTCACACTGTCTACACTGGACGTAGAGCAGCACCGGCTTCAATGGTAGTGCTTCTATTCGGTGCTTCTATTACATGTAGTTTATGAGGGATGATGTAAATCCTTAATCTGATGGTTTCCCGTTTCCTTCCTGACCCTACGCCGTTGATTGCTAAAAGAATTCTTCTGCTTTTAGAAATGATTTCTCATTTCAAGGACAAGAGGATTCCCTAATCCAACTAACCGGTTTGATGGCTTATTCCGGCAACCACTCGCCCCCGCCCCCTCACTTTCGCCGCATATGGGGCGTTGCCCGTCCTCTATCACGTGCAGGTGTCAATGGGGAATTTACTTTCAGTGAGCCTACAAGTAAGCTCTCCAAGTGGACACTTACTGATGCAATCGCGTAGATGCATTGGAGGATATGATGCTATCGCCACCGACTCAATATTTCATGGGTGCATCACGTGTCGAAGAAAAGATCCTGCAACGCATCAATGGAGAAATGAAACATTTGACTAATATCAAACGTAGAAAACTGGAATGCGGAACGAGAAATACCAACTAATTGTACAAAGGAAAATGGAAGGTGGAAGATCAGCAGACCGAAGGAATATCGTGGTAGCTAAGTTTATAACCATGGACCGGAATGATATCAACAGCTTTATTCAAAATGGCAGTGACTAAAATAATATGGACCAATCTGATAGCCAACATCCACTTCAAGAAGAAGAAGAAGAAAATTAGGTTTCCACGTGTTACCGTAATAACACTTTACTTAGTTTCGCCATATAAATACATGATAAATTTGTAAACACTTATTTTTGAACTAACTGTAGTATATTATTGTTGCATCACTGTCTAGTAGAAATCAAACCGCATTTTAACCAGCGTACGGCGGCACAACTCTCATTTGAAAAGTCAGTCATCCCTTAGCCACCAAGAGAAACACGCGTAGTATTAACCGCCGGCTGAATCGTTCGTTTCTTCCGTTCGCGACCTATTCCAAAAATCGTGTGCCTCGCACTATATCGTGTGTTTATGCTTGCCACAAGAGCTATTATGTTTATCTCGCCAACGCGATACCTATACATTTACTATCTCATTTTGCCGCCGCCGCCGCATTCGTTAGTGCTTTGATTGCTAAACTGTGTTATAAGTCGTGAGCGCATTAGTACACATACGGCCTTTTAATGAGTGGAACGGATGATATGATGTGACGTATGATTACGTTGCACTCATCTTACTACTACCATCTCACGTTTCACATACTGATGTATATTTGAGTATTTTGTGCTTATATTACGCGGGAGAATTATTTGGTAGTGGCGCGTGAGATAATATTTGCTCCTTTGTCTATATGGTTATCTGTTTGTTTGGTTGTTTCATTGTTTATAGTTTATCTGTCATTTAACAAATTATTTAATTTAATTTGATCTAATTTAGGAAATTATCTAATAATGAAATTAATAATCTATTTATTTTTGATATTTAAAACAATTATTTCCTTTACTTTAACATTATTATTGAATTGTTTATTCGACCTGTAAAAATCGTTGAGTTTAGCTAGATTTTTACTGAGATCGGCCATGATGAATACTAACTTTGACTAAAACGGAATTCTAATTTTTTATTGATCTTTGATGCGAAAAGAATTAAATACAGTTATCCCAAAGTCCCACACCATAAGGATTTACAATATATGTTCAGGTGTTACTGAATGGCACACACTTGCAAATCCCGCAGGTGGTTTTTCCGCTTGATCTTGACTGCCGAAATTTTGGATGTTGTATCATCCCACACATCATTATCAATCAGCTTTAAATCTACAGATCGTGGAGCCCATTCCAATCGTTCCCTTCGACCGATCCATTTAGGGAAGTTTTCATCTAGCCAATTACGAACTTGTGTACCATTCTGGTTTTCTAGAAACCAGTAAATTCAAATCAAATAGTAATTAATCTCCCAACATTGCCAAGTAATGTTCACTATTAACTGTTCCGTCAAAGATGTATGAGTCCTGATGCGCCAAACCCTGATGCGATCAGCTTCATGGTCTTTACTGCCAATAAACCAATGAGGGTTACTGTCAGACCAATTTCGAAAGTTATGTCGATTTACCTCACCATTTACATAAAAATTAGCTTCGTCCGAAAACATAACTTTAAACAAAAACTCTTAGTCCTCCCCCAACGGGCTCATACACCAATTACACATTTCCAAATGACGATCCGGATCGTCCTCAGATATGTGGTATAATATTTGTAACTTATACGGATGAAACCTATATTTTTTCGGACTTGCTGATACCTTCGCCAAAATCTCTTCCACTTCCTCTTCTGAAGTGTTCGGGCGGTAAGATTTTTCTATTGGTCACACTACCTGCACACTTGCACTATGTTAGCAGTCTGCCAACTGCTGAGTGCGAGACTGGCTCTCGTTCAGGATGCCTCACATTAAATTCATCTGCAACTTGTCTTGGGAGAATCCTTCTGTTTCATAAAGGAGGATACTCGCTTCTCAGCATTTAATACTTTTTAGTCCTACAACAAGAAAACATAGCAAAATTAGTAAAATCCTATGGTGCGGGACTTTTTGGACACGCTGTAGATTTTTTGCTCATTTATGTTATCTGCTTTTTCACATCTTAGTACAATTAATCCTAAAAAGTATGAATTTCATAATTTTTGTACGAGTTTCATACAAATTTTTTTATCAAAGTAGGAATATCATTAGCTTTATCATTAGTACAAGTATCAAAATTCATTCTTTCACTATTGAGAAGCGAAGGCTTCATTATCTTCTCCAATATTCCTGTACACTCTCCACTCTCTATCCTTTCATCCCACGTCTCCCTTTCTACTACATTACCCTTTCCTAATCCCTCTTCATTTCGTCCTTTCTGTACATATATTTTTATTTTCTCACTACCTCCTCTTATTTCATTTTCCCGTGCCTCTCTCTTCTTTTTCTTACAGCCTCAATTTATTCTCTCATCCGATCATATTATGTGTTTCCCCCTATTCATCATACCCGTCCTATTCTCTTTTACTTTCTTTGATATATCTCCCTGGAAATTCTTTTCATTATTTCTATTCCTTTCCCTCCTTACCTAAACTTACCCTCAAGTTTACTACTACCTCCCTTTCATTCTCAATCCATTCTATCCCTTTACATTCTTTCATCCAATGACTCCATTTTTCCTTCTCCCTGCCACATATTCTACACATTCCTTCTTTTTCATTCATCCAATATTTTTCCAACCTCTTCATTACTACATCTAAACCTCGCGATTATTTATATTTCTCTCATACTTAAACTTCATAACAAATAGATATTTGTAACAAATGGACAAATAGATATTTGAGTAGATATCTTCCCACCATTTTCACTGATCCATCCATATTTTTATTATACCGACTAGAATCAAATCTTCCTTTTCTCTCTTGCCTTTCCACACCCATCATCCGTTCTACAACTTCATTCACCTCTTCTTTACCTACATTCATCTTCCCAAACCATTTACTTGAAGACCATGCAATTCTCTCATTCACTTTAGTTATGCTCTAAGCCATTCGTATTCACATTTATTTCTTCCTTCTTTCATCAATCCTTCCGTGTACATCCTACATCCTTCATCATTACTACCTTCTTCTCAAAATTCACCATCATTTTCACTCCGCTAATACAACATTTATACTTTCCCATCTCCTGCAAAACTATATCAAAACTATATCCCAACATTCTTTTAATACAACCTATCTGTACTATCTCTCTCTATTATCTCTTTCTTCCACCGTCCATACTTCTGCTCCATACAGCACTATAAGTCCCCTAGCCTTCTTTGTTATCATTTCGATATGCTCCTTACACTTTTCGTTTTGTGATATCACAAAATCCAAATATTTATACCTCTTCACCCGTTCAATTTCTCCATGACATATTTTATATTTGTATTAAAGGCTGAACCTAGAAGCGATTATAAATGTTGCGGGTAAATTAACGTTCTAATTAAAACAACTATCCTTTTGCAAAATGTTATATAACAATTTATTAATAGTGTCTGTCCGGTTTTTAAAAGAAATGTAAATGCCATGAAAATATTGCGTCGTTGTACTGCAAAGAATCTATGACATTTTAACAATCGCTTAAAGCGATACAACACATTTAATTAATCATCAAAGTCTGCATATGAAATTTAAGAAAATGTAGCATGAGCTCGTATCATACATATCCAAGTCGTGGTGGGCGAGCTGGTGGCGGGAACGCAAACACAGTTAGTCATCATGCTGGACATGTTCTCGTCAGTGGTGATGGTAGTCGATCGGATGATGTCATTACGCCATACGAAGGCGAGATCAATGGGAGAAACGGTGGCGGTATCGGTATCGGGTCTGCTACGCTTTGCGGTGGTTGGAATGCTGCTCAGCAGTATGTTGGGACGCAAAGAATTAGTCGTGAATTTTCGGTAAGACTTGTACCTAACTTTGAAGATATTTTGATCAACTTTAAGGCGAAAATGAGTTTATTATTACAAAATATGTGCTTGTATGCAATTCATTTCCACATGTTACAATTGATCATATTTACTCTGATATCCCGACTTACTTATTTAGAAAATAATTAATATAATTATGTATCTCGTATGACCATTTTTGCAATCAAACTTTTATAGCTGAATTTAGCATTAATAACAATTATAGAACACATTGAGGAATATTAACTCCAGTTAACGAACATCAGTTTTATTACCTAATAAATATTTTACTATATTCGCAAATATTAATTAAGAACGTTTTCACTCTTGTTTTACGAGATATTTGGTTGTTCGTAAATAATTTACCTGTAGATAATTCTACGATCAAGAAATTTTATTCTTTACCTCTTCAAAACACATTAATTCCTTTAGTTAATTTTTTCACTTTCCTCATCACTTCCAGTACCGTCCCTTCTTCCCAACTCCCTAGCCATTTCTACCCTCTTTTCACTCCATAGTAGCTCCACGCACCCAATGTTCCAATCTTCTTTTTCCAAACCACATATCCTGCATTTTCTTATTAGCTCTTTTCCTTTCCTCTCTTCCCTGCTTCTCAATAAATTTCATTTTTTGGTCCATTTCTTTATCACCCATACTGCTTCATTCCTTTTCTTTTCCCAAAACATTATCTACCATCCAACCATTTCTTTCTCTCCCCATTCATTCCTATTTACCTCCTTTATCCATGCAATGTACTATGAGAAAAGCTAACCCCGTGAGACGCTTTGTCCGGGAGTCGCTGTTGAAACAGGTAAAGTTGGAGAACTTTGTAGACTTGTTCGTATATTTGGATTCAAGAGCAGTAAATGGTTCCATTGTGTACCATAGCTTATACTCAGAGTTATGTGGCAACGATTTTTGATCATAAAACTCAAGTACAGGCCTCCTAATTTTTTTGATTCGTTGAATAGGTTTTTTATCCATTTTGGTTCGATTCGGAATCAAAAAGGAAAAAAAAAAAGAAAATTGGCAAAAGGAAAAAAAAATCAAAAAGAAAATTGGCTCAAGTACAGGCCTCCTTGTACAGCCTCAAGTATAAGCCTTCTTTCACGGAGTCTGCCTGGATATTTTGGCGATGAACTTGCCTTTCAGCCAAACGCAAAGTAATAATTTCGACGGAGTTCACTTCCTGGGCTTCTTGAAAAATTCGCAGAGGTCTGAAGTTGATAACCGTGAGTATCAAGGTCTCGATGTAACGCTTGTAGGCTCTCAAAAGTTTGTATAATTCTGCAAATCTTTTAATTGAGACATGTTTCTCTGTCCAACGAGTCTCGGATCATAAAAGAAATATAGTTTGAAAAACTCCTGTTGCAAGAGCTCGTCTCGAAAAACCGACTATCGGAAGAAAGTAGCGGTGCTGTTTATCGAATCGGTGCAGTTTCGAATAGTTGGTAGTTTGCAAGAGTGTACGATTGTTTGTCCTCCATTTAACCTACTACACGTAACAACGGTACCCTCGTAGCTCTGATCAACCATGCAGTTAAGACCTAGACCATGTTAACGGGTTACAATCAATACAGCTGAAGACAAACTTCCAGCAGTAATATCCTCAACATGAATAAATCCCAAGAAGTTTTCCCATAGAACAGCTTTTCCCACGATAGATCAACATACCTGAGACATAGAGGAATTTGTTCAGAACCTGAAAGATCCGAAGTTACATCCGCTAGAACCGCAAAATATTTAGCACAACTTCCACCTTTCCTATTATCTTTTCCTATTATCTTTTTTTCCGCAAGTTTCTATGATCTCGTTTTGAATTTCAGTCGACATGTAAATAGCCCGACTAGTCTTGCTTTGTTTAAGAAGGTGCCCTTTGATGTATTTATGTCCCTAAAAACAAGGAAGAGCTCTAAAACTACCATCCCTATATTCGAGTTTTTCTATAAACCTATATAACCCTCCTCTTTGTAATCCTTTTATGAAATCTCCTGCCGACTACATAACAAGACAGTTTTTATGATAGTTCTCAATCTATTTCTGTTATCTTCGACTATTTTATTGTTTTCACGTTTAAGCACTCTACAAGATTTTTCCAGTTTGTAAATAGTTTTGTAACAAGAAGTGTTGTGCTTGTCTCACACGACCCCCGTCTTTGATTCCAAAGATAATGCATACTTTCCACAGTGCTCCTTTTAGAGCATCAGAATATCTCAACTACTTGAAAGGAATCCAAATTGATTAAATACTTCAAATATTTTGTCTATACTGCAAAAAACTGACAATTGAAGATTCCTCAGCCTCAGCAGTTTACGACAGTTGGTAAGGCTCTGGTGGATGAAAATATTGGCAGATGGAGACGAAACATTTTCTACACTTGATTCGTCTTTTGTTTTTGTTGTTGGCAGAAAAGCGAAAAGTGCTCCTAGGCTCCATATAGCTCCTAGGAATAACTTCTAGAATTAAGATTTTTCTTCGCACATTTCAAAATTTCTAAATTGGATGATATCAAGAAATGTGCGTAGGGATTTTTTCTTGTTTTGGAACCATTAAGATTCGCCGAATTTATCGGTTTGAAATACCTGTTAAATAATACAATTTAAAGTAGACTTACATTTGTATCTTAAACTTAATTGATGAAGATATTGTCCAGCTCAGATAAATTAAAAATTAGACAGTTTTAAAATTATTTTAAAATAATTCTTAAAATTATGAAGACGAGTTGTTGGATTTTCTGTCAGGATGGTTCACCGTTCCATCAAGTGCTTAGGTGTCATCGACCCAATAATTTTCCCAGGAAAAAATTTTTCGTCTTTGCATGCCTGTATTTTCATCCACCTGTCTTGTCCAAGTGTTGAGAATTCGTCCACAGCTGGGGGTGAGGTAATTTTAAATGCTAGTTTCAATTTTGTAGTATATACGAAAGATTTGAAGTGTTAAAACATATTTGGATCCCAGACAAGGATTTGTAGTTTCCTGTTTCTGGTAAAGGAAATTTGACCTCAAAATAGTTAGTACAAAAATTATTCTTGATTGGCATATTCCGAAGCCTTGAAAGGAGCAGTATGGAAAATGTGCATCATCCTTGGAACCGTAAGATGTGGTAATGGAAAACAAGCACTGCATTTTGAAAAATGGTTTGAAATAATTCGATGAGCATGCCTCAACGCAATATCATAAAGTTACTGAATGGAAAAAACTAGATTTTAGAAGAAATGCTCAAGACGATTGGTATGTTGTAAAAACCGCGAACACAAGAAAACAAATAACAGAAACAGATTGCAAGCGATGACAGAAATTGTCTTGTTATATGGACGTAGGACATTTCATTAAGGGGTCACTAGGAGCAGGATTAATATAGGATTTTCAGAACCGGAAGATTATAATGATAGTTTTAGGGCTCAGCTATAAGTTCTTCTTCTTCGTGCATAATGATTCACGAAAATTTCTCAAGAAAGAAGCCTACTAAATATGCTCCGACGAAATAATTATTCCTTATTTGACTTGAAAGCAAGTTCATCGTTAAAATGTTCAGGCAGACTCAGCCGAAGAACACTAGCATAGACATTTTTCCTTTTGTGGATCATTCGAACATGGAGCTCTAAGCGCGCTTCCAGACTCATGAAGATGCTATAGTGTTGATATTCAGCTCTTGATTCTGAAATGAACCAAAATGGACCATAAAAGTTTCAATGGAATCCAAAAAAACTAGAATTCTTAACAAAAATCATTGCCATCTGACTCTGATTATGAGCTGTGGTATATAAGGTGGAGGGATTCTTCTTTAAAACCATTTACTGCTCTTGAAGTCATGGACGCATCTGATGCGGACTTGTACCCAAATATACAAACAATGCTGGAAATTTCTCCAACTCTGCCTATTTTAAACAGTGATTCCCAAATGAACGTTTTCAACGTTGAGGCGGTTTAAAAGCCACATTCGCAACACTCATAGTACACGGAAACATAAATGTAATCATGAAGATGTAATTCAGCGTTTTATATCAAACAGTACAAGTTTAAATCTCATTCCTTAAAAATTTTAATTTTTTGTTTATGTACCTAAATATAGTGAAACCTTTACCATTGAAATTTTATAGCTACGCCAATGGATAAATTGTGTCGGATGGATTTTGTGTCGGAATTATTCTGATTGAGACCATATTGTTTTAAAAGTATACGTAGCTTTCCGGAAGAACGTTGACTCTTAAACTTTCTCGTCCGAACTTTCAACTGCTGCGACTTCTTTTTCTCTATCGTTATTGCTATCGCATCCAATTAAATCATTTGTTCAAGTATTTTTTGCCAACCCAATAGCTATTTAGAATTCTAAAGTAGACGATTAATGTATGGGTCAATTAATTAATTATTTTAGAGGTTCCTAAACCAATGAATCTTAGTCTAGTTATTTTATATGTCATCGAATGAGCGTAATTAACGCGATTTTTAATGATTTCATTTATTAAATTCAATCAAAATCTAAATATTTTCACATATTTTATTCGATTTCTGCTTAATTTATATTCTATAAAAAATAATTTACTTTCATTTTGGTACATATAAATTTTACGACTTTACAACTTCCGGACGTTTTAAACAAATATATAAAAAATTGTCAAGCGTAACCAGTTTTACGGAGGAAACAGTAAATCTGTTAGCGAATATTATTATTTTATTAATACTTCGTTGTTAATACTCGAAGATAGAGGTGGGGTTCATATTTTATGCACTTCAATCAGGAAGGGATAATGTATCCCTATATTTTAAATATATTGCATGTAGATACAAACTATGTGTATCAGTCAAACCGTGCGACCTTAACAGCGTACTAACTTAAATAGGTTAGGCGCGGTCACTTTCTTTTTGTTTTTTAATTAAAGCGTCTATAATGAAGAGTGTGTAGGAATTCAAATGCATGCAAAACTGAAGCAAAAATTAAAGAGCATTGTTTAGTTCGTCGGGCTGTCCATGGAACTCGTAAGCATCTTGTCCAGCACGACATTGCGAAGGTATTCAGCCTTTCTTGATCCGCAGTTCTAAGCATCCACGTTTCAGAAGCGTAAAGCGTGACCTATGTTTGCATCAGGATCGTTATCGATCTACAATCATAACTTAACTTTGTTGACATTGATTTTAAAGCCTCGCCTCTCACTAATGATTTCTAATTTGTTAATTAATCTTTCTAGTTCATCTCGACTTTTAGCTGTACTAATGGTATCGTCTACAAGACAAAATAAATTTAGTTCCACCGATCATTATACAACCATGCTAGTCTTCTATCACGTTCTAACACTATTTACGGCTTACTTACGACTCTTCTTTCTTATTCTCTTTCACATTAGCTAATAAAAAATGCTTACGCATATAAACTTGTCCCAAAACTTCACATACACAAAACTAGTGGGCGTATCCATGAACTAAACTAAAACGATATTTACAAGGGGTGGACGATAAGTTGAGGTAAACGATTTAAATACAACAAAAACAAACGAAATTCTTTTACATAATTCAAACTTATATGTTTTTGCACATATTGAAGACACAGTTCATTCGAGGTTACGAAAATTTGAAACTATTACTCAATAAAATTCACTATCAAAGCTACAGGTGATAACTTTGTGGAGTTTTAAAAATTACGTGTATTATTAAGACGACAGAATATACCCAAACATCATTGTATTTTATGCGAGTGGAACACTAGAAGCAATGTACTCATGGGAAAAAACTGAAACGTTGAACAAAAAATTTATCAACCCTAAAAAATATTGCTACATTACATCCTCTCCATATTTTATTGGAAACAGTTTGGAAAGACTGTTATCAATATCTTTCTTGGTACTCATACCCGTTCCGCCTATATAAATACGTGATTATATATATATATATATATATATATAATATCGGTTTATAACGTTCTCCGTCGTTTTCCGATTTCCAATCTCCACCTCTCGGTCGTTCCACAGGTCGTGCTCCAGTTCTCTTTCCGTCATGTCTCTGTCTATGCCTTCTCTCCAACTTCTCC
>WYDF02311252.1:0-14959 GCA_009867245.2 Adranes taylori
TTAGCACTGGTTGATAAAAATAAGAAATTCTACAAACTACATAAGCATTTTACAAAGGGGGTGGTTTATTGCTTAAAGTATCAGTCTGCCAGCGGATAAACCCAAAATGGATTTCATGCTGTGGCGGCCTTACAAGTTTTATAATTACTACTTATCAGTAGAAAAAGCTATTAGACGTTACCGATAAATATTAGGAAAGTAACAATACGTATAATAAAATAAAATATTTCTAATGCTATGCAAATAATATAACCTAATCGTAAACAACAGCTATTACAAAAGTAGTCAGAATGAGTCATTTTGAATTATATCAAAAATTCAAAATACGAGTACAAGATATTATTTTATTAGTACGTAGAAATATATATTGACCACCCAACCCATAATACAGAATTATACGAATTATAAATAAATGATCTTATGTAATAATTTTTCAGCCTCAAAGTGGACATTGGATTATTATTATAAATTTACTACGATTAGTCTTTATCCCATTAATGTTATTTTGTAATGCACAACCAAGACATTCCGATCTACCAGTATTTATTAATAAGGATTATTATTATATTCTGATTATTATATTCTTTGCTGTAACAAACGGATATTTAGCTACTATTGCTGTTATCTGCGCACCAAGGTAATTTATATATTATATTTACTCATTTTCCAATATATTTTTAAATTTTTATAATCAACGATAGAATTATTTTAATAATTATTTATATATTCTAATTAACACTATTAAATAATTTTTTTTAATAGTTTCATAATTACGGGGCCTTTTTTGATAATCTAAAATAAAATCTCCGGAATTTTTTGACTCCATTTATTCGCTAATAAATTTATCTTTACATTAAATTTATATTTACAATATTCGTTTACGTTTCGGTCCATATGTTTGGGATCCTTTTCAAGAGTTTATTGCTGTACAAGCAAAAAAGTTTTTAGAATTTATTTTGACTTCTCGCATTTTCAAGACAATTTTTAAATTGAAATAGATCAGTCCTATGAGTTTATACTTTATCACGACGGTGTAATAATAATGTAACCTTTATTGGCATATTTAAATTACAAATATAACATAGATAAACACAACAATAATAAAACAAAACAATAAAGTGCTTTAAATTTTTACATTAAATAATACTAAATTCCCTACTTCCAGGAAGCAGGGAATGCTTAATCTTCAGCCCATCATTCCCTTTACATTCCCTAGTTTTATTTCTATACCCTATTCCCTTCTATCTACTTTCTCGTATTTATCTCAGCCATGATCCTCTTCATAATATTAATCCCACTCGCATCCTATCTCAAACATATCCTCCAGTTCTCTCTCCCCCAGGCCTTCTCATTCTCACTATATTCAATCACCTCACATTTCTTCATCCAGTGGTTCCATTTTTCTTCTTTTTTCACACAAATTCTACATAATCTGTCCTCCTCCTTCAACCACTACTTGTTTCCCCCTTCCTCACTCCCGCACCTAAACCTAGAAATCATTATTTTATCCCCCATACATAAACCTCATGTTAAGTACCCACCCATACCCACTTCTTCTATTATCCATTTTGTCGAACCTCTCCTTTCTCTACATCCCGCATTCTTTCTATAATCTCACCCGCCACATCACTTTTACCAACCATTTCTGCCACCATCTATCAAAAGACCATCCAATTCTCCTATGCACCATCTTCGTGCATTCTATCCATTCATTCTCCCCTGCCTCCTTTAACATCCCCTCAATGTAAACTTCCTTAACCAACCTGCTACCTTCATCCTTCAATACTTTTTCCTCAGTTTCTATCATTCTTTTAACTCCACTTTTCCAGCACGTATATATTCCAATCTCTTGTATTGCTGTCTCATTCTTAGTACTCCTATCTAAACCCAGCATCTTTTTCACACATCCAACTTGCGCCCTCTTTATTCTTTCATTTTCTTCAGCCGGCCCCTACCTCAGCTCCCTACATCATTATGCTGTTCACACCTACCTCCATAATCCTTATTCATACCAAGAGACTCTCCAAATATCTTCTCCCATATCATCTGCATTCTCTCAATGACCCCTAGCCTCCAAGGCCACCATCTCCACATGTTCCTTACTAGAGCCATTCTGTGACAACACGAAACCTAAATACTTAAACCTTTTCAATCATTTTCCCCCCTAACTCAAAAAATCCTTGCGACACTCCCACCCTCCCTTCTTAAAAAGCATTATTTTTGCTTTATCAACATTCACCTCCAATCCCCTTCTTTCTATATATCCTTTCACTCTCCCAATCATTTCTTTCATTTCGTCCCTATCATTCGCCACCGATGTCCCTATCATTCGCCATTCGACATACGATCGGTTTCGTCGTGTTAAGATTTCGTCGGCATAGGTGAGAGACGAAACCTTAACACTTCCAATCTTCAGCCCCCCTGCTTGTCCCTTCTCCAACACCTCCTCGAGATCTGACAAATAAATTGTTAAAAAGACAAGCACTGAGCGGGCAACTTGACTCACAAACCACCTTTTGGTCACAAACCATTCTAACGCCCCTTCATTCACTCTCGCCCTCACTTTCATACCTTCATACAATCCCTTAATTATCCTATTCATATTGCCGAAATCCCATCAAACGCAGGTTTCAGATGTATAATTAGGAAGTATAGCTTCCATTACTTGAGATCTCCCTGTTCATAACATAGTTAGTCGTCACTATACTGTCTACCGCCCCCCCCCCGCCCCCTACCTATAATGAAATAATTCTGAGTGTGTGACAGTATTCCTTTGCCCATAACTTCCTCCTCTAACTTCCTATTTATAATCCTCGCAAACATCCTGTATAGCCCATCTATAATGGTTATTCCCCTATTACTTTCTCATCCATTCTGCGTCCCCTCTTAAACACAGGCACAATTTCTCCTTTCTGCCATTCGCAATGTAACTTCCTTATTATCACAATTTTTTACACTTCCAAAATTAGCACAATTTTTGTAACTTCCTTATTATCACCTTTCTTCCTCCTCTTCTTTGTTTCGAGCATCCCTACAACCACTTCAGTAATCTCTCCTACACTATTCAAATTATTCCAATCTACTTCCTTCATTCTCTCCATAATATCTCTTTTTTACTTCGCCATTCTATACAAACCGCCTATCCCCATCCGATTGAACCTTCAATATCATCCCCTACTCAGTCCTCACTCATACTTATCTTCCATATAGACTCAAGCGGTAAATGATCTGATTCAACCCTCACACCCACTCCCATACTTTCCAAAAACTCCCCTGCATTTTCACACATAACCACGTAATCCACTAGTGAGCCACCCCTATGCCCTTTAAATGTAAAATTCCCCTCCCACTCACCCTCCACACATCAATTTCCCACACACAATCCTTCTTCCCGTACCCATATCAAAAAACATTTTCCCTCCCGATTCACCACGTGATCCTGGGTCATTCTCTCTATTCCCCCCTCCCTCCCAAACATCTTCCACCTTCCTTCCCAATACGTACATTCTAGTCCCCCAATATAACCAAACTATCCCATCCCTCCCCATTAATCCTTACCCCTTCGCTCACTCTTGTCTCAAACTCTTTCCACACTTTATTCACATATACTGTCAAAAATAACCTCCTAATACCTCCCACCACAAACATTCACCCCCTCCCAATCTCAATTTTCAATCTGTTATTCCCTTCCTAACACCCGTTATTATCCCCCCACTAGCTCTACCCCTTCCATGCATTCTCGCAGCTTCCTCTATTTCAAACCCTTCCCGTAAATTCCTAACCACATCTACCGATCCGTTACTCTCTACCCATGTGTCCACAAAGCCGATAGCATTACATAAACACAAATATTCACAGAAATCACTCATTGTTTTCTTGTACTTTAATCCTGCTACATTCCAGCACATAACTTTCAATCTACCCATTCCTTCCTCCCCTAGTTTTTCCTTCTACTTACTTTTAATCCATCTCTATTTTCCCCTTTTTTCTCTTTCCCGTTCCTACCTTAGCCTTCCATCCTCCCTGACCATAGCTTCCATTTTTTATCCACCGAACAGCCTTCTTCTAGTTTTCTTCTAAATCCTTTTTCTCCCATTTCGTCATCTTCCTCTCTCCTTCCATTTGTTATCCACATCTCCCACTCCCCTCTATTACTTCTTCCAACACCACTCATATTTTATTCCCCGTTCCTTTCCTCCTTAATTCACAATTTCCGCCCACATTTCCGTTTCTCCGATGATTATTTCTTTCTCTCCCCCCTTCTCTATTTATCTCTTCATTGAATCTATCTTCCTCATAATTCCATTTCCAAAACTTTTCCCCCATCTACAACTTCTTGTACCCCATTTTATACTTCTCAGACCCACTCTTATTTTCCATGGCAAAGCTTCTTATTTTCTTTTGTGTATCCCTTTCTCCTTTGGATAGGCCATCCTCTATATAGGTCTTGCTACCCCTTAACCTCTCCATTACCTCACGTTTGTCCTCCCACATTCTCATCCTCGTCTTTATTTGTCTCTCTCTGTCGATTTCCCTCACAGATCCCAATCAATAATACTCCAGACATTCCACCGTGCACCCCAATCTCCTCCATAATTCTTTTAAATTATCGATATTACACCTATTATCACCTAAACCAAATATTATCATATTGTTCCTTTTCTCATTCTTCTGTCTCACGTCTTCGTCCGTTTATAGATCACTGATCCTCTTTTGCAAACTTTTCCTTTCCTTATCCCAATCCTTCTCCTTGTCATACATCTCCTTCCTACGTATTTCTATGTTCTTTATAACTTTCGCTTTCTCCTCCCTTTGATTTTTCATTTCTTCCTTAATTATTTCTTGATCGCTTTAATTTTCTTAATTTCCCCAAGCATCTCTCTCTCTCTCTCTCGAAATACGACATTTTATCCTTTTTCATTTTCTTACTTATTTGTAATTCCTCCACGTCTTCCTCTTACATGCCTGATGAACCTCGTCCATTATATGTTTTCTCAATTCCTACCTTTTATTTTGTCAGCATATCCTTTCAATTATTAAAACAATTTTAACTATTTCTAAGTAACTTAATCTTTCTGTCAGTGCACAACTGCGCTAACATACGTTTATTTCAACACACACAAGGATATAAACTTTTTTCTCGCACTTTTTCTTAAGTTTTTTACTTATTGCCAGTGGCGTAACTATACCGTTCGAGGCCCGTGGCAAATTCATCGGATGGGCCCCCTCCCCCCAATATAAAGAAGCTGAACCAACAATAATAATATTTTTTAATTTTATAACGCTTATTGCTATAATTAACAGCCACAGTTACCCTTAACTTTTTTCACCTTGTTTTTCCTAATTGTCTGCTGATTATATCAATACCAATTTTAGCAACTTCCAACTTGAGAAACTATCTAATTTTGATTAAACACAAGGAGCCTTCTAAACACGTCTATCACCGATCGAGCGCGCACGCGGGAGTAAAGTTATATATTACGTTTCCTCTTTTTTTCAGCATGATTCTTTAAGTACCAGAATTAGTAAATTTGAATGCAGAGAATTTGGAAGAAAAATACAATTTCATTAATATGTATACTACTATAAATAAAAAATTTATTTTCATTTATTAATGTAACATAAATGAAGTCCTGAACAGGATTCCAAACAAATAGGGATCGAAACGAATATTGTGAAAACAACTTTTTTTGAGGAACTTACTGGCGAATAGTGAGCCCAAAGAAATGTTTACTTTTTATTTTTGATTATAATCTAATTGGGCGAGAGTTTATTATTTTTTAATAACGTTTTATTTTTTTTAAACAAGATTTTCAATTTATTTTATATAATTAGTTTTTAATATATATTAATAATTATAATTTTTATAATAAATGTAATCATTAATTAAAATTATTCAATTATAATAATTAAAATTTAAATTATTGGTATTAATTTAAATTTATTATAATTTTTATGATTGGTAAAAGTTTTACTACAAATATTTTTAATTTTGTTTAATACAAATTTCATAATTTGTACAATCTTTTTTGATACTTTTTAATCATTTTTTATAGTTTCGTAAAAAAATTTTAATAATATATTTAATAACTGAAAATTTTTTAATACTTAAAAATTTCAAAATAATTTTTGAATATTTTTTAATTATGTGTTAAAAATTTTTTAATAAGCCATTTCTAATTTAGCGTTATAATATTTTTTTAGCAGTTTTTCAATAATTTTTCTTATTTGTTTCATAATTTTCATCTCATATACGTATGTGACATATAGGTTATGACAGATATAGGCTTCTAGTTTTGAGAGTAGTCTCTTGTATTCAAATCACTGCAAACCGTTTATATGTAATTCAAAAAGGGTGTCATAAGGAACAATTGCCAACAAACAGAAATGTTTCAAAAAAAATTTCTTGTTCACAACTTTTACAGAAAGGCGTATTTTTCGGTGTCTGTTGTACGTCGTTCGTTTAGGTGTGAGTATGGTCAAAGATTTCTTCATCCCTATTGGACCGATTTGGATGTAATTTGATAGGCATGTGCACATGATAATTCCGCACAACAATTTTTTCACTTAAAAATAAAATTAGAAGGCTGAAATTTTGTGCACATACAGTATCTTGCATTGTGCGCCAATGAATTAGTGCCATGTTTTAATTTTATGGGGAACACGACATTGGCACGTTTAAAGTTTATCAAACTTTTCGATACACTCAGACACTATAAAAGATAGTACATTTAAGTAAAGTTTGTTATTTAGATTATCTAAAGCTCATTCAATTTCATTAGAAAGATTTTTTCTTAAATCACAATTTAAGATATACAGGCCGTTTTCTATTTTGCAAACTTTGCGGCCGATTTTCACGAAAATGGCTACAAATTTTTTTTTTAATTTCTTGTATCAAAAGTTCCTTTAATCAAAATAAGAGAGTTGTAAACAAACCCTGCAATCTTGGGAATAATTTGACCTTGTAATAAATCTGTACTAACTTAAATATATGGATTCGTATGAATGTAGAAAAATTGTAACTTGGGAAACATATGTATCTATGACTAAAGAGCCTTATTAAAAAGTATTTATCAGAGAACTGTTACAAAGTAACTATAGCAAGAGTAATTGTTACTAAAACAACTGCTAAAAAATAACCGCTATACAATAACTGCGACAAAGTAATAGTAATCGACACAAAATCTAAATAACTTTTATAAAAGTAGTTTACCAATATACAGTTACCGGTATAAAGTGGCTTGCAAATTTGCCTTCACAATATAAACTTTATCCAGTAGTTGCAACAAAGTTTGTTCACAGTAATTATTACAAATACCATTCTACAGCCTGCATGCGACTATATTTATCACATTTAAATATTTTCAATGGACCCGATGTTTTTACATCGAATTTTTCATGGGAAAAGTTATTTTTAATAAGCAATTTATAATTTAGTGTTATAATATTATGTAGTACTTTTTCAATAATTTTTCTTATTTGTTTCATAATTATTATCGTTCATATATCATATACGTATGTGACATATGGGTATATGAAAGATATAGGATTCATGTTTGAGAGTTTTTTCTATTCAAATCCATTGACAATATAAAATTTTTCAATATTTTATACTATTTTCAATGGACCCGTTGTTTCTATATCGCATTCTGTAATTTTTATTATTTGTTTTTTATTGGGAAACCAAATCTAAGATCCTATTAAATTTTGTTTGATTGATAATAGCACATAAAAACTGTTTTGCTTTTTCTTGCAACTAATTTGATCTCGAAAAAAGTGTAATATATTAAAATAATTTTGTTTTTGTAAAACTAACCGTTAAGATGTAGATACTTTTACAAAGTATCCTGTACAAAGAAATCGTTGATAATAACATTTGCGAAGCAACTGCCACAAAATTGCAAACTAGTCTTCCCAAAGTAAATTTTACAAAGGAACCGTTGCGAATAAGTCTAACAAAATAGCTGTTACAGTATAAGTGTAGCACACTAAGCCTAACAAAAGTACTGCTACAAAGGTACCTGTTACAAAACGGCAGTAGAATTGTAACCGCTCTAATTTATGATGTAACTTTTACATAGTATTCGGTACTAAGTGCACTTTACACACTAACTGTTACCACGTAACCGATATAAAGTTGCAATTCCAAAAGTAACCAAGTCCTATGAATTAAAATATTTCTAATAGAACCCAATGGTGCGTGATAAAGTTTCGAAGTAATCCTTCTATAGTAAGCGTTGTAAATTAGTTTGAATATAATATGTGTAAAATTGCTTATGGTTACTTAGATTAAATAAATAAACCGCAATTCTGCTTAATAACACTACGAGAGAGAGAAAGGAATTGGTGCAAGTATTTTACATTTTATTATGTGTTTTTCCGCATTTGTTTTTGTTAATTATGATTTTCGTTTACTTTTAGGGTTGTTGAAACGCACGAACGAGAAATGGCATCATCGATTATGTCAATATTTGTTGGCGTTGGTCTTGGTTTAGGTTCTTCAATTAGTCTATTAATTGTTAAATTATTATAATTTTTTATAAAAATCATTAGACCAATTTACAGAGTTAAGAATAAAAATTGATGGAATGAAACAAAAATAAGAAAAATATTAGAATAATAATTTGTTTTCAAAAGACAAAATTTCATCAATTGGATATTTAGAAAGTACTTACTTTTTTACTTTAATATTTCTGATTTTGTAAATCTGATATATTCGAACTCAACTTGTAATATGGTCTTCTTTGTGATATATATTTAAATTTTCCTTTATCACTTTATTTTTGTTTATAATATTATTCTTAAGCTCATAATTTTACTCTTTTCACATTTAATCTTAAAGTTCTTTAGACTTTAATCATGCTCTTGATGTAATTTCAATTTTTTTTTAAAGAAGTGACTTGATAGTTTTTAATTTATGCCTAGTTTTATAAACTTTTCCCGATTATTTGTGAAAAATCAACGAGACAGCAAGGATGCCTAAAAAACCGAGGTTTCAGTTACGTACTAATTTGACCTTGAAAAATATGTATTATTTCAAATAACTTTGTATAAGTAACCCTTAGAAAGGTAGCTGTTCCAATAGTTATCTCTACAAAGTAGCCAAAACGAAGGAACCGTTACAACTGTTGTTACAAAGTAACTCACTACGTTACCGTATTATAAGGATATGTTATAAAAACAATAACACAAAGTGTCTATTACAAACTAAAAGATATACAGTAACCATTACAAAATAGTTTATAACATTAAAAACAGCTGCTACAAAGTATCTGTTACAAGATAACCTATAATAAGTCGTAATAAAAGGAATTCTTACAAAAGTATGGGTTACGTAGTAACGGATATATAGTAACTGTTACAAAGTAACAGTTAAAAGTAATTGTTCCAGAGTATTAGTTACATGATAAAGAGTTAGAAATTATTTGTTGCACGGTAATCATTTTAAAGTAGTTATTACAAAAGTATCCAAAAGCGTTATTTAAAATTTTATTAAAAATTTAAAACGCAAACATAAGTGATTCCAATTTTGCAAGCTCTAAGTTTCAAGACTGCACACAACTACATAATAATAACCTTTATTGACATAAACCACTACATTCCACAATATACAAAGACAATATTCAGAATAATAATACCAAGAAATTCAGAATAATTGACAATAATAATTATTAAATATTCTTAACAATTTTCTCTTGCTCAAAGTAAAATAAAAACATTCTATTTTTACTTTTGCCTTCCTTTCTCTTTTCTTTTTCCTCTTTTCTTGTTGACTGGAAGAGAAGAGAAGGAAGCCAATCTTTTCACGTTTAAGTTTTTACGTATTACCACTCTCCTTCAATTACCTCAAAAAACAATTGATATAAAAAGTTAAACAACAAAGAATGAAGAAACCAAATTCTTGATGATCAGGAAACGATTATCTTTTTTCCTGAATAATTAGGAAGCAAAGAAAGCAACAAATTCTTAATGGACTAAATAAAAAAGATTATAATTTTTCCATACCCTCCACCCGCTCTTCCATTTTATCCTTGTATGCAAATATAATTTCTTCTATCTTATCAGTGGCGTACCGAAATAAGTTCTTGCAACAATAAGAAATACAATTTCGTACAATTTGAACATATAAGCGTTAGTGTTTTTGGCTTTTTCGGTATATTTTTCACGATATTCACTGTTTTTTTCTGCGAGACCATTACTCTGATGATGGTGTGGACTGGAATAGACATTTTCGAAGTTCCATTCTTCAGTAAATTCCTTGAATTTCTTAGAATTAAAAGGCATGTTATCACTTACTACTTTTTCTGGAACGCCAAAGTTTGTAAATATATTTCTCAAGAATAATATTACATCCTCAACTGTTTTATTTAGCGTGAATTAGACTTCTATCTAGTTTGAATAAGAATCTACCAGCACTAACAAATTGCTTACAATTTGCGTTTTGATTCAATTGGCATTCTTTACATATTTTTCTATATCATGGTCGATCTTTGGTCCATGAATCGTCAAATAGAATAATTGACGAGCTTTAACTTTATTTTTTCAATCCCCAAATGAGGTGTATAAACTAATTCCAGTATTTCTTACCGTAAGGTCTAATTTGTAGCCGTAAGGAATAACTAATTTGTAGCCAAGGAATAACAGATTTTCCTTCGCATTTAGTTCGTCTTTTATTTTGCAAAATGCATTCTTGCATACATTCTTACCCTCGCACCAAATTAGGCTATAATATCTTCTTCTCATTTAGTTTATTTTCAATTAATCCTTTAAGTCCGCGTGTGTAAAAATTAACACATATTTGAAAATCGCTAATTATCAATAGAATATATGGAATTTTGTATTTAAAAAAAGTACAGAAATCTATACATCCCTATATTAATAAGTTTGTTCCATATTTTACCATGTATTATAGTTTTATATAAATTAAATTATTAAATTATTCTACTTACAATTTCGGTGTTTCCTCTCATCACAAACTTATTTTTAGAACCACACACAGTGGCCTTATTAATTCATTTTAATTAACATTTTCCCTAATCAACTTAATTTAATTTATTCGAGGTATTCAAACTTTAAAGAATTATTCAATTATTACCGAATACTGTTTACTCATAGGCCACATATCTAATTTCATTTCCGATAGTTAATTAAAAATTTTAATTCATTCATGATTTTATTTGCAATTAGAATTTAATTTAAATAAATTCATGGATTTATAGTCAAAACCCAGAGTGACAAGGGTTCAGGCTTTAAACAACAAAAATCACTCTGTGGACTGCATTATTAAAAAAATTTTCTTTTCTTCTCTGTGATTGTTAAATTATTTGACAATGTATGAATAATATGCTCCATTTCAGGATCATCTTTTGTGTCTGTTTTTACGAGTGCTCTCGATAAATCAGCCACTAACAGATTCTTTCCGGGGACATAAATTAGTTCTATGTCATACCGTAATAGTTTTATCAACATTCGTTGTAGCCTTAGACTAACTTAAATCCTTTTGTATTATTCTAATTAGCGGTCTGTGATCACTTTGAATTATTACTTTCCGACCATGTACATAATAGTGAAACTTTTCAATCGCAAATACTACACTAGGAGTTCTTGTTCTATTTGGGCATAACGCACTTTAGCTTTCGATATGGATCGTGATGTATATGAAATTGATTAATCTTGAAATAATACGGAGCCACAACCTAGACTGAGTGCATCGCATTGGATGTATGTTTGTTTACTTTCATCAAATACGTCCAAGGCTGGTTTATTCGCCAGGAAATATTTTAGTTTTGAAAATTCTTCATGGTGCTCTTTTAGTCATTAAAATTCCTCTTGATTGTGTGCTTATTGTAATTGTCTTATATTTAATGTTAATTTTGATAGATTTGAAATATAGTTCGAAAAATCTTTATACATCCCCAAGATTTTCAAAACTTCGTATTTATTAGATAGAGTTGGCATTTTATGTGTAGCTTCTAATGATTTTGGATCTGGCTTAATACCCTTTTCTGATATAATTTGTCCCATAAATTTAACTCAATTTAGCTTAATTTGAAACTTTTCTTTATTGAACTTAACGTGTTTTGCTCTTGCTCTTTCCAAAACTTCCGTTAAGATTTCATTATGCTCCATTTCATCGCTGGCGGAGATTATAAAGTCAAAAAAATATTTGGGCACCCTTTATGTCACCAAACAATTGCACGTTCTTTTTTGATATATTTCTAGCTAATGACAAATGGATAGCGTAGAAACTTACATACCTACCAAAAGGCGTAGAAAATGTGCAATATTCTGAATTGTTTTCATTGAGGGCTAATTGCCAAAATCCGGTTTTCATATCAAGAATTGAGAAATACTTTTTCCCTTTTAACCGAATAAGGACATTTTCATACGTTCGTATAGGGAAATGTTCACGAAGTATATACTTGTTCATTGGTCTTGGATCAAGTCACAATCTCAACGACTTATCTAGCTCTCAGTAGGATGATTCACTGAGAAAAATTTTTTTTTCATCCACTAACTTATCTAAAGTAATTTTTAATGTGTTATGTAATGCTAATGGACTTATGTCTTGGTATTCATTCGACCTTACATTTGTCTTATTCACTCTTCTAAATAACCTAAATTTTAGACAATCTTTTAAACTAATAAATTATGAGATTTACAATCAACAGTAATGAAATTTACAAGTAATTCAATATTTTTACATTTGCAAAGAAGTTTTATTCCTCCTAATGGTTCTAATTTAAAATTAACATCTTCAATTTACATCTAACATCTTCAAGTTTGAATTTGCTAATTTCTAAAACGTTTCATAGGATTTTACGATCACTTCGGCACCAATATCTCATTTAAATTGAACTGGTTTACCATTAATTTCAATCGTTTTAAACCAACTATTTTCCAGGTTTTCTTGAGTTGCTGTATCTAAGTGAATTTCCATAATTTTTCTTCTATTCCTAATTCGATGTCATGTAATTCTTTCTTCGCAAATTTACCTTTACCTCGAACGATATTATTAAATTTGTTGTTGTTTTCAACGTTTTTTTCATTCTAGAGTTGAGTTGCAAAAGCCTTTGCAAAATGATTTCTCCTTTGCCACCTTGCGCACGTTTTATCAAACGCAGGACATTCATACCTTTTATGATAAGTAAGCCAACGTTGAAATTTATTGCCACTTGATCAATTCTTTTCACTACATCAACCTGTTGTGGAATTAATAATTTCACATGTTTCTTTGTAATAGTAGTAGTAGTAAAACCTTTATTGGCTTAAAGATACATATGAATATGCATATAAAGATAATTACGACAAAAAATTATACCTCTAAAACAAACTAATTCAATTCACAACAGTACAAATTACTACATAATAGCTTCTCATACAAGGGAGGAGGAAGATCATCTACCAACACCCACTCTTACTTATTCCACATTTTACAAATACCCCTTCCCTCCTCCAATTCCAACCGTCCCAACATTCCTCCCACTCGCAAAACCCATGCTCTATACTCTGCACCCCTATTCTTTTTTCTCCCTTCCTACTTTTTTTCTTGTTCTCTTTAAATTATGTCGCTTTCTCTCACCTTTATGTTAATCTTATCCCATCCGTCCCTCAATACTCCATTCAAATTCCGTCCTCCAACCTACCTTACCCCCTATCTTTTTTTTTTCTTCTGTTCCAATATTTTTCATTATTCCTACTCCTATTCCTTCTTGCCTAAAAGCAACTCTTCCAATTCTCAACTAATTTCTTTTCATTTCCATTCTATTCCTTCACACACTTTTAGGCAATGCTCCCATCGTTCCTGTTCTTTTCCACATATTCTGCACATCCCTTCTTGCTCATTCATCCAGAATCTATTTCCATATTCCTCACTACCACACCGAAACCTCGCAATCATTCTCTTCTCTTCCATACTCATTCCCGACATTAAGTACTTCCAACTTATCCTCTTCCAAGGCATATCCTCTTCCAACTTTATCTATTTATATCTACCATTATACCTACTATACAGAATTCTTTCTCCCCTTTCTTGCTTTTCCTCATCTTTGATTCTTTCCTATATCTCATCCACCACATATTTACCCTTCATTATTTTTTCATGCCATCTATTCATCAACCATTCTATACCTTTTCAATTTTATGCTCCTCCATCTCAGAAGTATCCTTTCTACTATCACGTTCGCTCTTATTACATACCAATACTTTTGTCTTTTTCACATTCATCTCCAATCCTCTTCTATCCACTAGTTTGCAATTTCCACAGATTTATAATACTCTTGGATTGCATTCAAATCAAGATATTGTTCACGAATTAATCTCTGTTGCATTTGTTTATACCTATAATTAGTCTGTCTTTAATCATCCTTTCTACATACGATTGCCACATTCATTGTTGCTACACGTAAATTCGCATAATATTGCAGCTGTTTTAATTCCGTAATGTAATTATCAATTGATTGATCATCTTTCTGATTCATGTTATTGAATCTAAACGTTTTCATGGTTTTATTTACTTTTGGCATGAAGTGATTATCAAGAATTTTCGTTTCCAGCTTTTCAATGTTACCGTGTGTTTCTAAACATACCAGTGGTTTAAATTCCATTTTGCTTCTTTATTTATGCTTCTTTTATCTCTTTTATACCAGAGACCATATTATATTTTGGTGTGTATTATGTGTTTATTAATACTCCGAGCTTTATTGAGCTAATATATATTTTTAAGTATTATTATCTGATATTATATGATCTTTTGATCAACAGCATATATTAATTAATTGATTGTCCTTTTCCTTTTTTTTTGTTTTGTGTAGGAAGTGGAGAATCTTCAAAAGACAAAGGATGTCCGATGCATCCAATAGTGTGGGATTTTTACCCACTAAACTAAACTCCACTCCCTGTTGGGATATTATACTTAGGAGGTTGGTGAATTTATTGTATGAGGCTTTAGGATTTATCA
>WYDF02311263.1:0-14959 GCA_009867245.2 Adranes taylori
ATATATATATATATATATATATAGAGAGAGATATAGATATGTGATTAGACAGCTGTCATTTGAAAATCCCATATGGCGGTTGAAATTAGTAAATGCTACTTAGAGTAGATGTTGAAAGAAGTATATGATATATGTGATAGACGTAAAGATTAATCTTTAATTGACGTAAAGATTGACAGTTAAATGTTTTGTTCTTGAGCATTGTATAAGTATGACCTTGCATAATTCAAAAAATAATAATAAAAAGTAAATGAATGTTAGTCACTGATTTCCTACAGATTCTCAATCTAAGAACTTCCTATGTATCTACAAATTCGATATCCTGAAATTTATACCCGTTTGACAAAACCTTTTCGCCACGATAAATGAGTCCTGTTGTTTTCACAGATGCGTTGTTTATTTCTTTCATTATTTCATCTGGTAGCTCACCAAATCTGTAACAAGTATCATTTTGTATCAAATAGTTGAAATAATAGATGCATTGAAAACAAAAAAACAAGTATTTAAATAAAATATTTAAACACTCACCTTTCTGGAAGTTAGACAGCCTTAATGTCGGAAAGAAGATGTGCTACCAACTGTTTTCCGAATCTTGTGTCCGTTTTTACTAATTTGTCCACGCGGTATATTTTATTTATTGTAAGTTTTTTAATACCTTCTGGAATGGAATTTATTAAATATTGGTTTATTAAAGCAACAGCCATTTTTTACAAGTAACAATAAATAATGTCCAAATAATCTACCGTTTTAGTACTATATAATATACTAATGTATTTAAAACAATACTAATAATTTTATTTAAGAAATTATACACAGAGCTGCAAGCTAACCAAATTTGGTTATTGTTAAAATATGAAAACATTTCGAAAATGTTTATTCAGTAAAATGTGATTTTATGTATTAAATTGGGTGTATGTATATTAGGGCCGAAATGCACACGGTAATACGTGAACACATATTCTTGCAATTTTGTTAGGCATATTGCTGGTCGCGACGGAGCCGCGGCTGAAAGCCGCGGCAATTACGTCATCCGGCTGGCAGCGGCTATTTGTAATCGGACTCAGCAGGCTGAGCTATAGCAAAGCGTGGCCACGTTTAGCTGGTCTTATATATAAAAATTAACGTCCCTATGTTTGTGTTCACTAAACTCGAAATCTGCTCGACAGATTGACTTGAAATTTTGACACAACGTTGCACAAATGACAATATGCGCGTGTTTTAATATACTTAATATGAGAACATGGGAATATGGAAATATGGAAAAAAAATTCTTGAAAATTCAGATCAAATCAAAATAAATCAGATCAAATTAGATTAAATCAGTTCAAATCAGATCAAATCAGTTCAAATCAAAATAAATCAGATCAAATTAGATTAAATCAGATTAAATCAGTTCAGATCAGATCAAATCAGTTCAAATCTCATCAAATCAGATCAACTCAGATTAAACCGTCAAATCGAATCAGATCAAATAATATAAAATTAGTTCAAATAAGATTCAAATCAGATTAAATCAGATCAAATAAACTCAGTTCAAATCTGATCAAATCAGTTCAAATAAGATCAAATCAGATGAAATCAGTTTAAATCAGATCAAATCACATCAAAACAGATCAAATCAAGTCAGTTCAAATCGAATCAAATCATATCAACTCAGATCAAATCAGTTCAGTGCAGTTCAATTCGGATCAAATCAGAAAACCAGATCAAATTAGATTAAATCAGATCAAGTTAATTCAAATCACATCAAAGCAGTTCAAATCAAATCAGATAAAATCAGCCCAAATCAGATCCTGTCAGTTCCAATCACCTCTGTGTATGATCCGAACAGATCAAATCGGATCAAATCAGATCAAATTAGATCAAATCAGTACAAATCTGATTAAATCAGATCAAATCAAATCAGTTTAAATCAGATCAAATTAATTCAAATCAGATCCAATCAAATCAGTTGCAATCAAATCAAATAATATCAAATGAGATTAAATCAGTTCAAATCAGACCAAATCAAACCAAAACAATTCAAATCAGATCAAAACAAAGCAAATCAGTTCAAATCAGTTCACGCCAGATCAAATCAGTTGAAATCAGATCAAGTAAGATCAAAACAGATCCAATCAGAACAGATTAAATCAAATTCATTCTAATCAGATCAAATCAGTTCAGAGCAGTTCAAATCAGATCGAATCAGATCAATCAGATAATATACGGAACTCGGGGTAGGCAAGTACGGGAACCGGGGTTTAATGGGTAGGTGATTTTTAGGTCACGCATGTTTTAGTGAGTTTACCCTAAAAACTATTGTTCAAATTGAATTTGCGTGTTAAAAGGTGACAGGTAAAATTAATAGGTCAACTTTTGTTTTATGCTTGACATAACAAATCGTAGGACTTCCAGTATATGAAAGATGGGGTGGCGATCATGTCCACAAATTTTTATATGTAAAATATTATCACGTTAAAATATGGCGCATTCGCCGGGGTCTTACTGTGGTGGAAAATTTCTAGAACCGCCCAATTCCATCTACTGATACATAGGGTGGTTAAGGGGTGATGTCGCCTCTCCCCTCTCTCTCTAAACATTAATAGTTTCTTAAAGATTATTTGTTAAAGAAATATTAACAGAACCACTGTATATTATAATATTTTCTACTTCTGTATATCACAATATTTTCTATTCGACGTATTACTACCCATTACTTCCCTATGAGCTATTAATTCGCCTCTGCTTCTATATGGCCTTTTTAGTATCTACAATGAGGATTTTTTTATATGAGAGGCTATGGAGGGACAGCAGCCTCGCTCCCTCTTGTTTTTCTCTTCCCTGCGAAAGGATTTTGAGTAGTAGAAGATTGAACACATAATGACAAACGGCTGTCCCCCTTGATTTAAAAGCTGCTAGTAGCTGCGTACGCCCATGTATATTGAGAACGACTGAAGTTGAAGTATCATTTTAAAGAAATTCCAGAGTTCAATTAAAATCCAACAAATACCGAAATCTTTGTGTTAAATATTCTTCTATTACTCAAAAGCGGCTCAGTATATTCAACAACAAATATTTTGATAGTGGAGGTTTCCGTGTACTTTCATTGAAACCATATACATAAAATAATATACTTCTTTCGAGATCACATTATTCTAAATTTCAGTCGTCCAGTTTGTTTAAACGTCCTTTTGTGCTTGATAGTTAAAGAATATTACCACAGAGAAATTTACAATTATTTGTAGTTATTTTGAGAAAATATTTGTTTGAAAAAAAAAAAAAAACTCCATAATAGTATTATCGTGTAATAAGCTTTAGAAGTCTAGTTTTTGTAATAACATAATTTTTTGTTACAGCATATTTTTACAAAAATTGTTGAAATAAAACAATAGAATGTTTAAAGCTCTGTCCAATAAGGTTTATTGGAATCTTTTATGATAAAACGTTTGTATTTTAATATCTGAATCTCTGATATATATATATGAAGAGTTAGGAGAAAAACTTTCAATGTGGGAATGTCGCATTCTATTATAAATATTGATGTTTTATAAATATTGATATCAATAGAAGCCTGGGTTATAATTTAAAAAAAAAATGAAAATTACGCATTTAGTATCAGTCAGCCTAAATTCTCTGCAAACCTAATGAGAACAACTCTACTCGTATGTATCGATTTTGTTAGAATCATTTCAGTAGGTCTTGAGGTAGTCACATGCATATACCACGCAGACATATTTCAAAAACTACTTTTCTGTCGTAGGAAGCTTTTCTCCAAAACGAGTAAAATATTTTATTTACTCATATAGTTGGTTTGAAATAAATGATAGAAATGTAACTATAATTTTTGGAAGTTTCCTTTTGTGCCATGTATATTCTCGTAAGATAATCGTTTGATATTAATCAACTTTCTCAGAGGCTTAGTAATTATTCAAATCATTTGATTTATTTCTTTGTGCTAAATGTTCATCTTTAAACTAAGGTATTTAATTTTTAATTAAAATTAGTGACAGCTCTTTTAAATATTAATATTCTTATTGAGGAAATCGAAGTAATTCCTTGCGCTATGGCAATGCTTCAATGCTAGTTCTGGGTGGTCTACACAGCAATAGTCCGTCGTGTGTGGCACGGGCAGGCAGTCTCTTTGTTGCTGACTCTTCCTCTGGTTGCGCTCTTATTCACTACAGTAAAATTTGGAATAACGTCTTAATGGTCTATCTTAAGGCACGTCTTACTCCCACCATATGCAACATATAAAGATGTATGTTCTATGCATCGTAGTAAATGCAGTAGTAACCAACTGACGACTCAATTAGGGTATCCCGATTCTATTTTAGTTTTAGTTTGTAAATATTATAGATACCTTGTTCAATACAGACGCATGCCCCCTTCCTCCTCCGCTAGAGCGACATCAAGTATACATATATTATTTTGGATGCTAAATTTATCACTGTTTTTGTGTTCCTAATCTTATTTGCAGTAAGCTTCAATATCTGCAAGAATCATGCCCTCCTCTCCCAGAACAAAACTATTTTGTGCAATATCTTTATTCGTGTAACTTTCTTCATTAGCTGCGGTAAGCTTTTACAAAAATGTTCACAAAAATCATGTACGTTACCAGAAAAGAAAAAAAATTCTTGTGACGCGCGCGGTTCAATAAATAATGACGATGCCATTTTTAAACCTAATAACCGACAGCTTGAAAGAGGATAAAAAATTAGGTTTTTGATGCTTGAAGTCTGCAATAAAATAGTGTATACTATTCTTATTTTTATTAAATTACTAGGTCTTTTGTATCTTTTTGACAGAGATATTGTTAGATGTTTTTTTCATAAAGAAAACATATTAAATGAATATTTGTAATATAAATTATTTAAGTGTAATTTATTTACAATCATTATCCGAATGGTTAATAATAATAATAATAATAATAATTAAAACCACAAAGTACGATAATAGCCCCTTTTTCTTAACTCCTGTTTAATAAAAGAGATAACACTTACCTAGAATGCTTCACATCTCAATCTTATATTCACAATTTGCTGTTCTAGATTCGTGAAGAATTTCTTCATTACCTTCATTTTACTTACTAAACTTCTACTATCGAATCGATTAGACGGATCGTTCTGAAGCATATCAATATCAATTTTGCTTGCTTTCAAATGTGAGGTGCCTTTCGATATGCAGTACTTCATAAACATTGATTAGTTTCGGATTTTGACCATTTGTTGTTTACAAGTTGCAATCGAGTGTTTATATAAAGCCGGAACCACATACGACGTTTAATGTTGGCTCATGTTCGATGTATTGTTCTGTGAAGTGATTGGAGCCAAGCAGAGCCAACATCTAGAAGTCGACTATAGAAGTTGCTATGTGTGTGCTTGCTGTACTTAGCAGTGCTTATTAATATTTTACAAGAAGAACAAGAAAAATTACCGCACAAATATGGTGGGACAGATTACCAAATCAGTGAGTATTTAATGCATTCACTATTAAGATCGCCTGTGAATTTCGGCATAACCGTCCAATGTGTGGCAGGGACCTCAAACGTTCTTTGATGATTCGACAAAAAACCGACGCAAGACGGATACTTCTAACGTTGGCGCGAACAATGACACCAACACTATATTTTCGTCTACACATTGGACGATCGTCGGTGATCCCAATGGGCGATCCCGGTTCGTTCCCGGAACAAATGTTGTTGATTTCAGATAAAAGAAATTGCGGCTACTTTTTTTGATCTACCTAGATTATTGCACAATTTAGGCATGGGCAAATCAATTTGGCGTTCTACGAACATGTGATTGAAGTTCTAAACTATTTGTGACAATAAATATTTGTAACATTACGAAAAGCGATTGTACAAACCGCCGCTCAATTAAATTTTCGAGAGGTTACTGCGTAATGCTCCATGTACAATCTTATAAAATTACCTTGCAGGTTTTAATATAATTTTAAATATTTTAGCAGGTAATCTTCGAAAAATTGCGAATCATATATAAGAGAGTACAAAGGTAGAAAAAATTCCGATGGACTTTTGGGTGGATGGCCATTTCTGTTATAAGGAATTTAAGCTTTATCAACACCCTCTTTTTTACAGAACATCATTGGATTTGCATTAACAGTATACATTAACTCCGTTCTGAACCTATCATCGGACAAATATTGTTTGATTGAAAATTTATATATATTACATATAAGCAATCTGTCATTTACAAGGTGTTTTAAGATTACATTGGAATTTTTTCTTACATTAGAGCTGATTGTCGCGATCTCTTTCTACAATTTTATTCCAATTAATGAGTTTAATTCCAATTTTGAGCAGTGTTACGAGATTTAAATCCGAAAATTTACAGATTGGGATCAGATGTCACAAAAATAAGTTTATTAAAAAAAATGAAAAGAATTCTTTACATTTTTTTTAAGTTAGCGCATTTAAATATTTTTCAAAAAATGTATGTTCTGTGCAATATCATTACCTTTCAATTTTAGTATTTTTAGATAATTATAGATAATTATTAGATAATTATTTAATTGAAAGCTAGTAATATTGTACAGAACATATATTTTTTTGAAAAATATTTAAATTCGCTAACTTAAAAAAGTTCTCAATTTTCATTTTTTTAATAAACTTATTTTTGTGGTATCTCCTGATCCCATGGAGATCCCACTCTGTAAAGTTTAGGATTTAAAGCTTATAACACTGCAAGAAACATATATTTTTTCTAAATTTTTAATAAACACCACCTTAAAAAAAATTTCCTATTGAAAATTTAAAAAAAATTTCACCAAGCATGTTCATGTGTAGCATATATTAAACCTTACGAAATTCCCTTTAAACAAGGTATCAAATATTTCTCTAGCCATTATAGAACTTGAGTAATTCAAGAATGAAAAAGTTTATGCCTGCCAAAAAGTAACGATTTTTCCAAAATTTAAAAATTAATTACACCAAAATCAGATAAAAAACTTCTGAAATATATTCTCATTTATATCATCAAGAAGAATAATCTTAGAAAGTTTTATAGAAATCAGAAATGGTCAGGTTGAATTTTGAAATTTTTTGTTGATTTGACATGGAATGATCGGTATATTATACAGTAAAATCTCACTACAACAATATTGCGGGGTCCCATTAAAAATATTGTAGAGGGAGGTATTGTTGAAACGGATGTGAATTAAGGTCTCGCGCCAGTGGAACTTGTTTTTAAAAAATATTATTTAAATATTTTGAAAATTAAAAGTTTTGATTTCGTTTTAATTTATTTTATTTCTTAATTAAAATATTCTTTAAGTGCTTTGTTAAGGCATTTATTACTTTCTAAACAATTTCACAAGATAAAGCAATTGTTTAATGATTAATTAATTAATTATTTCTATTACTTTATTACATTACAACGATTGCACAATGTCATTCTAAACGCATTATTTCTTTAATTATCTCCTAATTACTTTAAAAACTTGATAAATACATTCAGCAAGGTTAACTTGAAAGATTTACTACTTTATATATATATATATATATATATATATATATATATATTACTTCAACATTTACTTAATTAATATTACAGATAGTATCCAAGTTTAAGATGACTGCCGTATAAATATAATAATCTAAGCTCTATTACTACATTATACTAATGACTACTGGTTAAGATTGATTCGAGAAGTACTGCGGCTTCGTAGTACTTCCGTAGAGACTTCTTACTTCCGTAGTACGAGAAGTAAGAAGTGTCTGAGTAAGTACGAAGTCGAAATAAGCCTTCATTTCTATTGACGTCGATAATTAATTAACATGAAGATACCTAGAGGTGGGTTTATAACTCGTGTATTTATAGAAGATTTGAAATATATGGGATCGTTTTCGTTTTACTGATATAATGAGATTTTACTGTATAAATAAATGATTGCTGCCTTGAGCGAAATAATTTCTAGAAAGGTTTATTTATTTTAGCCAAATATTCAATATTATATAAAGTGAGAACAAATGAGGGTATTGTTTTATATACTACATAAATTGAAGATTGATGCGTTTAGCACTAGAATTTATAAAAATAAGTATTTTATACGTACTTTGTTGTTTTTTAATAAAACTTTTCCTGAACAGACAGAAAAACAGCCTACTACAGGTGTATACAAAATCCGTTTTTATTCCATTCTTTTTTCAAATGCTGAAAATTAACAACGTAAACGCTTTGCAACTTTGCATTTAAGACCCCTAAATGCAAAGTTTGATGTAAATTAAATGTAAAAATCCATGCGGTTTTTTTTTTAAATATTTTTTATTAAACACGAATTAAGTTTATTGAAAACTATATTTAAATGCGTGTGAAGAATTTCAAAATCGACACAATGGGCGAATCTAAATAAAATTCGTCTTCACGGTTTTTAAAAGTACTATATAAAATCATAGCTAATACTACTTTCATGTCATTAAACGTATGAAATATTAAAAATTGTCTGGATATAATATCGCACAGGTACAATCTATTAACTTGTAAATAATGTAAGTACAAATTGCTACAGTTTTATGAATAAAAACTTATCTAGCTAGGAATAAATTAAAGCGATATACAGCGGTTTTTTTCTTTGGTAATTATCTTAACATATACATGGTATTCTAATGTGGTGTCCATTGTGTACAAAACTATTTCTTAAAGAGTAATAATCATATGGTAAATTCATAGGAACTTTCATATGACATAGAGTAAAAAGTTTTAAGGCATCTCATCTTAAATAAATAACAAAGAGTTGACTTTATTATGTGGGACTTGAAATAGAGGTAGATAGTTTCAGATGATTTTCTAAATAATATTAAGTAATAGTTATCAAGTAATTCGTAAAATAATAACAATTAAGAAAGCTAGGATATAATTTATCTTTAATATACCACACGACGATCCATTTTGTTTATTATCGTGGATAACGTTATTCTGAAGATCTTCAGACGACTCCTCAGTTGTGACTTGATGATGGGTTTTTCTATGTTTGCATAATCGCGCCATATTGCTCTGAATTGTTGGACAATCGTAATTCTCTCTTCCATCGCATTTACATGTTTGAAGTTTAGCAGACTTCTCCTGTCTTCTAAGGATCGATATTGAATTACGACACCGATGAGTACATTTCTTGCCGTGGAACATCGATTTGCAAAAACGGTTATAATATTCTAACGCTGTGGAACAGAGAGCGTCCGCGGCACAAATCCATTGCGCAACGGTACAACTCACAACAGTTTCGTTACGATTAGCTCGTGTTACCTGTGGCCGGCACACTTCGACTCGGTGTTTTTGATCTTCGCAGTAATCTTCACTGCACTTGCACTGGAATAAAAAAGAATGTTTTATAGAAAGGATTTCTATATTTACATTTCATTAAATTATCGATATTAAATCGAATGTTTTCAAGGATTATTTTCATTATGCTAGTTCATTTTATTTGATAAATAATTTGTTGCCTTAAACAAATATTAATGAATGTAAATAAACGTAATAGTTGTGTAAAAAGGAGGGTGACATTTGTAATATTGACTCGCTTTTATCGAAAATCTGAAGGTCAAGTTGAGGTGAATCCAGTGAGTTTTCCAAAGCAATTTTCTATTTTGAATCCGGCAATAGAAATTCGAAATTTGTAGAGGTCATCCTACTTAAGGTATTAGTGAGGATAGTATAAATATTAGTAAGGATACTTATTAGTGAGACATTTTTCATTGATAACTTTATGTAATTAATGAATGATCCTGGACTTGCCAATAAAAGATTTAATATCTTTTTCTGATCATTATTTTACGTCGCACCCTAATGTTCAGTAACTTAGAACTAATCAAGCTCTTTACTGGAAGATAAGTAAGCTTGTTAAATTGGAAATCAAGTAGTTTTGCAGATTTATAGTTCATACTACTTAATTCCAAAAATACTTACGGACATCAGGCTTTTTCCTTCCTCAGTTGATGTAAGGGCGATAAGAGAGTGTTGACAAATTTCTGGACAATAGGACGATTTTGGTCCTTGTAGTACCGACGAACACCCGACGATATAATTTTGTAGTGCACGACCACAACCGGTACGATAAGCGCAGCGCATGCGCGCCTCCTCGCAAGATATTGCAGAGGTATTGTTATCAGTTTGACTTGTGTAACAATCGACCACTCCAGCAATAAGTGGGATCATCATCCACCACATTCCTATAAAAAAAATTATGGTGTTAAAATAAAAGAAGAATTCTCAAAGCAATGTGACTATTAATGACGAAAAATTTATTGTCAACAAAAATTTGAATGATAAAAGCTAAATTCTAATAAGTAGGTATGACACCTCAAATCATTTAAATGCTAGTCACAAGAGTTAAACTATGACTTTATAAGCTTAAAAAAAAATCATCATTTCTAAAAACAAAAAGAAAGATTGTTTTCTTCAGAACTTTTTTGTTAATCAAAAGTTATAAAATACATTATGCACTGAACAAATATTATAATATAGATTCACACTGTGCTTAAAGTTCCAAACATGTATTTTAAATATGTGGCATACAACCAGTACCTTCTAAAATTGAAAGCACTTTAAGATTTTTGTGGATTGGAGGACGCGGAGTTGTCTCATCGTGAAACAAGTTGTGGATTCACTCTAATTAATTAGTCGACTAAAATTTCCTTTATCTGGAAACCCAGCCAATCTTCGTAGATTTTGTAGATGTTTGTAGATTAATGTCATGTTGTTATCTTAACAAAATCTAAAATATGGGAGTAGTTCGACGGAAATCTAGCCTAAGTAAGAAAACGCACGATTTTTGTCTTTTTTTATCATTTATTTTTCAGCATAGTCACCTTTTAAGGCAATACACTTTTCAAGACGACTCAAACTTTTTCATCCCTTCCGAAAATTTATTTTGCTCGAGCTCTTCAAAATAGTTTTGGCCATCACTTTATCGTATGTTGGAAAACGGCAACCTCAGAGCCATTTTGTAAAGTTTCGAAATAGGAAGAAATCGCAAGCGGCTAGATTTGGTGAATATGATGGGTGGTCGATCAATTCATAGCCTAATTGGTTCAATTTTGCCTGCACGATGGCCGTTCTGTCAGCGGATGCATTGTCATAATAGAAGAGAATTTTTTGCCAAGCAAGGCCATTTTTTCTTCAATTCTGCTTCAAAATGGTCCAATAATGCAGCATACTAATTGTCAGTTATGGTTTTACCCTTTGCCAAGTAGTCAATAAGAATAATGCTTTTCGCACCCGAAAAATCAGTCGCCATCACCTAACCGGCCGATCGGGTTGTCTTTACCTTTTTCGGTGGGCCTTCGCCGCTTTTTCTCCACTGACTGTTCCTTCGTTTCTGGCGTGTAGTAATGGACCAATGTTTCATCAACAGTGACGTATCGATGAAAAAAATCCTTCTTAACACGTTTTATCTTCACCGAAAGCTTCTCCGAATCCGTCACACGTTGCGTTTTTGGTCGATAGTGAGTAACCGCGGCACCCCTGGCGTGGATAGTTTTTTCAAATGTTTTTGTATGGTGGCCTGCATACGCTCAGTTGATATGTTTGCAGCCTCTGCTAGCACATGGATTTTGATTCGATGGTTAGCCATAATCATATCATAGATTTTATTGACTATTTCTGGTGTAGTGACGATATTTGAGGACTCTGGGTTCTCAACATCAAAAACACTCGTTCAATCACGAACAATTTCAGCTTTCCAAAATTTTAGTTTTGCTAGCTGCGGCGCAGACTCGCCATAAACAGCATTGAGTCCGGCTTTGATTTCTGCATTCCTTTTTGTGAACGAACTTAATCACTGAACGATATTCGACTCTCCCTTTTTCACAAAACACAAAAGTTGCTTGCTTGTGACCGTTGTAAAAACCAACCTAATTGTTCTTTTTGCTTCAAATTTTGACAGGCGTCATCTGTTGGAAGGTAGATGTCAAAACCAATATGACGTTCGTTGTCACGTAAAGGCTAGATTTATGTCAAACCACTTCGTATATTAAAGTCGATAGAACAAAAATTATTTAAATTGTTTATTTCCATTGATTACTGTATACAAATAGACTGTATACGAAGTGCATTTGATTTATATTTGATGGATCGAAATCCGATACACTAAACCTATGTGGGAAACTGTATGCATCTGTGTAGCAAAGTTTGTTAAAATCGTTTTAGTGGATTCTCATATCTTCAATCCGCATATATGCACACATATACACTCAACGGTAAATACAAGATATCACACAACGGTAAATACAAATGCAAACACGTTTATTTTCAGTACAACTTATAATAGTTTTGTGCGTAACATATTTTCACAAAAGAACTATTATCCTTGCCTCTGACAATTTAATTTTTATAAATAAAAAAAACTAAATAAATTATTGTTAATAATACATTAGATTTAACTAAAAATTTATTTAGATACGAACTACAGAAGAAAATATATTACAGGGAGAGCAAAGTAAGAATAAAGACATTTACCTTCTATAGGTATAAACTTAAGGGGGCTAAGTAACATTCTCAACCAATGAAATTCGTGATAAAATATTAATTCTGATATTTTTTATTGCTATGAAAACTTACTGTTTGTTACCGAACTTGCGTTATAATAATTGAAACAAAGTTTCTATTTTAAAATAGATATTGGCATAAACTTAAAGATATACGAGGTATGATCAAATAATACGCCGAATAATCATTTTTCTCGAATAATCGTTATTTGTTACTCAATGTTAACATTGTGCTCTTCAAAGTAATCCCCATTGGGCAAGCCACTTTTTCTAGTGTATTTTCAACTCTTCGAAGCTTGTCTGAAATTCCATTTTCGAAATGGCGTTTAATTGCTTTAGTGAGTATGCCTTGATCTTCTGAATATCAACAGAACGTCGTCCTTTCATGGTCTGTTTTATTTTCGGAAATAGAAAAAAGTCGCAGGATGACATAACGGGTGCAATTGCAGAATGCGGAATCATAAAAGTGTCGTTTTTTTTGCCAAAAATTCACGAACAAGCAATAAAGTGTGTGCAAGTGTATTATCGTTGAGAAATCGCCAGAATCGTGGTAAATGGCGGAAAATTGTAGGTAATACTCTTTGTTGGCAGTATGATCTGGTGGCAAGAACTAATAGTACAGTACACTATGTTATTAACGTCGAATAAAATGAGTAAAACCTTCACATTCAAGCGAACTTAGCGAGCATTGTTCGCTATTGGCTATTCAGAAAGTTTTCATTATGACAATTGGGGCTTAGTTCGACGTCATATCTATGTACCCCATTTTTCGTCACTAGTTATGATTTCTTTGAGCAATTTTGGATTGTTGATTTCATTAAGCAATTCCTGAGCAGCGTCAATACAACACTGCTTTTGATCGAAATTCAACAATTTAGGAATAAATTGTGCTGCCACTTGTTTCATACCCAAATCATTTGAAATAATTGCTGATGGACGCAGGCAACTACAAGATAACGATTACGACGAGACCGCAATGACAAGACAATGCAATCTGAAACGTTGCCTCGTCGTGGTCGTTGTCTTGTTGGTGCCTCCATCCAGCTACTTGTTAACTCTCCCCCAATTAATCGTCTATATCGTTGAATACAATCCCTCGGTATAGTCCCAATATGGTCACATAGATCCCCAATAATAGCATATCTATCTCAAACAAACCCACACAGCTCCCCATAAAATAAAAAAGTCTGTATGTCCGAAGATGGTCCGAAAGGGTAGAAACTATAGTCACAATTTAACAATTGAAACTATAAATGGTAAATAATAAAGTAATACACACTTCCAATTGATATTTTATCATGGATTACCACAAAGTAACGCTTGACTCAATCAATCTATTAATATATTTACATCTAAAAACATTTATTTTTGTTATAGGTAAGTGGTACTCGTAACTTTTATGTAATTATTGGTCGACGTGGGTGCCCCATCTGACTTGCTCATCTATATAAATTCCAGCTATTTACATGAATTACCTTGCTGAATATACAGTGATTTTATCTGCCTCACAGGTATGTACATGAATAATAGAAAGAATAGATATGAAGCCTTTTTGAAAAGTATACGTCAAAACTTTTATTTTAGGCACACAGATATTTTCGAAAACTATTTAAAGTAATTGCACCATATTCAGACACTCTAATAAATTATTTCCTTAAAAGTATTCGTAAATAAATTTAAAAAAATTGCAATAACAAATGCTATTATTTACTGTATATTTCAGTTTAATATCTAACCGAAATAAACAGACATAGTTTTTTATGCAATAAAATGCGATTTTTATAAAAATACAGTTTATATAATTCCGAGAGTAAATTTTGATGATGTGTTTAATTCCAACAAACGCTGCATTGTATTCGAACACAGAAATAAACGCACCATCACTTACATTGATTTAACTACCATAGAAAAGTTTATAATACAAAATATAATGACAAAAAATATATAGAGACATTGTTATATCTAATATGACCCAATAACATTTTCATATATAATGGAAAAAAGCTAGATGTGGGATTATCTAGATGCAAAGTTTATGAAACTTTAAAAGTTACAAGATGCGATAGATGTAATGCATATGGTCACCAGAAAAATGAGTGCAAGAATAAAGGAGCATGCAGCTATTGTTTTGAAGAACATGCGGCGGATAAATGTGAGAAAACAACAGTTAAATGCATTAATTGTTTTATGAGAAATAAAAATCTTAATATTGAACTAGACACCAATCACGCGAAATTATGTTGTTAAAAACTACATAACTTTGTTTATATTGTTAGTACTAACGACTTAAATTTGATTTGATTGTTGTTACTAACAGCGTTTAACTTACATAACTTTGTTTATGTATAAGTTATGTATTAGTAATAAGTACATAACTTTGTTTATGTTGTTGTTACTAAAAACTTAAATTTGCTTACGTTGTTGTTAGTAAGAGAAGTGTAAACAACTTTAAGTTGTTAGTAATAACAACATATATAT
>WYDF02311274.1:448-14958 GCA_009867245.2 Adranes taylori
GGGCATTTTCACCCCTGTTTTTCTTTTTTTTCCAATCCTTCCCCCTTTCCCCCCCCCCCCCCCCCCCTCTTTCCCCCTCCCAACCGCCCCCCCCCCCCCCCCCCGAGACTCTAAAACCTGACTTATCCTATCCCATTTTCTCTACGTCCTTTTTTATATTTAATTAACGATAAGTATTATGCATACTTATTACAGTGTTTGAGTGATGAAATCAATAAAAAAGGCTGCATTTGACGAAAAAGAAAGTTTAGTTTTATCAAGACAATGCACCAGTTCACACATCCGTTATCAGGATGGCCACAATCAATCAGTTAGGGTTCGAATTGCTTCCTCGCGCATCCTATTCGCCAGATTTAGTCCCCTCGAATTATTTTGTTTCCAAATTTAAAAAAATAGCTCGGTGGTAAAAGATATGTGAACAAAGAAGAGGTTGAGTCTGCGGTTGATGGCTATTGAATATCGTTGGGAGAAGTGTATCGAGCTCAACTCAAAGGAGACTATGTAGAGAAATAAAGATGTTTTGCTCAAATTTTTTGCTTTCTTTGTTAGGTCGGATACTTTTGAGACTACCATCGCATGTAGGATCGCCCATACCGAAATTTAAATGAGGCTCTCTGGGATTTGCTCTTAAAACATTTTACATCTCTTACATACTTAAACCTATATCATACTTATCTCTAATAAGGTAGTAAAGTGGGATGTGATGGAAATAAGTGTAGATGAGGTTAAAACGGAGATAAAGAAGATCAAAAAAGATAGAGCGGCGTGTCCGAACTAAATGCCAGTGGATGTATGGGACAGCTTGGATGAGAATGGATTGGGAGCATTAGTTAGGGGAATGAATAGGATATGGAAAGGAGAAGAAAAAGTGCCGGATGAGTGGAAAAAAGGAGAAATTGTTCCAGTGTATAAGAGAGGATGTAGAATGGAAATTAATAATTATAGGGGAGTGACTGTAATGGATGGATTGTATAGGTTGTATACGAGGGTATTAAACAGAAATTTGGAAGAGGAGATGAGAGACAAGGGATATTGTCGCACACGCAGAATGGATTTGTTAGAGGAAGGGGGACTAGCGACAATATTGTACTTACACAAGTACTTACACAAGTCTGCATTTTTAATTAGGATATATGGGATTATAAAGATATCATGGGCAATTGCTAGAAAACTATTATAGTTCCCATATCATCTTGGTGTTGTTATAAACAGAAACAAAGAGCTGTCAAATTCATAAACAATGTAGGTCGTTATTGAAAGCGTCCGAAAACTTTTTTGTTGATCAATCTTCTCAGTATTTTCAACACTCAATGAAGATCTGTTATTGTTATGTACCATCTCCTTTGTTTTATTTTTCCTTTGAAAAATTGCATTCTTTGAAAAATATTGCAATTGCACTAATTACTCTTTTGAGGAAAATTAATAATGGTGTTTTGGATGTGGGAAAAAAATTTACGTTGGCTGCAAACATTACGCGATTCTCTACCAAATTTTATTCCAATCGGTTCAATAAATTTGGACAATCATAAACAGACGGAAAAACGCCAGTAGTTACTACACATGCAAAAAAGCCATTAATGCCGAGAGTATTTACGAGTTTCGTATACATTTAGTTATCTATGTATTTTTTTACATAGACTTTTTCTTACTATTTTCGTTTACAATTTTGAAAGAGAACTTATATGTATTTTCGACCACCAAAAATTAGAACAAAGAACAATTACAGCTTCAACGGTTCTTACCACCGCCAAATTTTCGGTAAGCGGTTACAATTTTCGTCTTTTAGATTTCAACGTTCTAATAGTCATCTCCTATTGGATGTAGGTTCTTCGTTTTCTGAGTATTTTAACAGAAGGCTGTTTTGATTCGATAATTCGCGAGCGTTTGGTCACATAGAGCACCCACATCATGCATATGATACAAAGAAATTTGCAATTAATTTAATCATTAATAAATCTACAATCAAATATTTACAATAAAAATCAAAATCTAATTTACCATGTATTATGCTTTACTTTTTTTCGATTTTCCTGTCTTCACTTTTCTTTTCTTTCTCTCGCATTTACATATTTAAGTCCCCCACATTACCGTTTCTTTCATGGAATCAAGAAGAAACCGCCGTCAAAGGAGTTGCTAGAGAAACGTTATACCTTATCAGCATTCGCATATTCATACATTGACGAGCCGTAAGAGATGTTTCGTTCACAACCATTCTCAAGATCGAAGAAGAAATTAGGACAAAAAGTCAATTTATATCTAGTTTGCTATTCTTTTATCTCTTTTTGTTTTTCTAATGGAATGAATCATCATAACAAACTTTTGAAATATAATTAGCTTCAACAAGGGATGTTAGTCAATAAAAATCCTGAATAGAGCCAATTTTTGCAATCATTTACATTAATTTTACTCATATATCTGTATGTAATATGTAAATATGTAATATATAATGTACTACGCTAATGTTCGACTACAGATGATTTGCTTTAATAAATCTTAGAAAAATGAGCAAAACATTGAATTGATAACATTTTCCGACTATCGTCTGGACCACTAAAGATGGTCTACGATGAATTTTTATTTTCACAACTAAGTGAATTTAACAAGTAAAGTGTTTTGCTTTGATCGAATATCTTTTGAGCGTTGAAAATTAAGTTTACAAAATTACGTATTTATATATAATAAATACGTTGGTTTTACGATCAAGAATAAGAGAATTTCTTGCATGATCTAAAATTAATTAAAAAATATTAGCATAATATGGTGTTTGGCATATTTACATTTAATAAACTGTAGTATATAAATCATGAAGTCATGCACGTTCATAAGTCATTGAATGAAGGGTGAAAAATAACAATACGTATTTTATTTTTGTAAAAATTTTACTGACAACCTTCAATAGGAAAAATGGTTTCCTTAGTAACTCATCCACCACATATTAGTGGGCGTTAAAAAGAGGACACTTTAGTTTCCGTTCCGGTCCTTCCATGTTTCCCGCTCTTCAGTCCCATTTGTCTGTCGATCTATATTTCCACCGAATGTCACATTTACTTTGAAATTATCCGTCGCGTGCTCTGTTTAGCCCTTTATCTGTATTGGAAATACAATTGCATGCGTGTATGTGCATATTTAATGCTAATAATTTATTAACGAATCGAATGATTATCGGTTCTGTTTCGGAGTTATTCGTATACTCTGTTTGGATACTTGCGGAGAACCTCATATTATTTCGTTGAAGGAGAATTAACGGTTGAAGGTATAAGTACATATAGAAAGAAATCCATATTTGAGAAATAAATTAAAACCTGTGGATGTTCTTGCCACAGTTTTGATGTTATGATCAAGTAAAACATTAGAAATTCAATTATCCTATAATAAATTATGTTTACCATAAGCTTTAGTAATCAATCATAAAAGAATATGTTTTAAAACCATTTTATTAAGTCTATATGTGTTTCTTCTTTAGTCAAGGTTTAAATGGTTTTACGCAGCTTCTCATTCTTGCTTTTCAAGTCTAATGCATGGAAGAACCGTGGGTCTCGTCTTATGTGAATCGTTTCCTCTCCTTGAAATATTACTTTGGTTACTTTGGAGCTTCGTGTTTAGGCATCGCCCTACATATCTCCTCTAATCATTCCTGCTCTGTGTGTGAATTTGAGAATCTTGTCTGCGCCTTGAGCTTAATATAATTCACATGATGATATCTTAGTCTTCTATTACTAACCCCCTTTTCTCCATATACATATTCACCCTCCCAATCATCTCAGTCATCTTCTCTCTAGTACCCGCCATACATACGATGTCGTCGGCGTAAGCCAGAGAGCATACCTTACACCTCCCAATCTGGATCTCCTCCAGCTTGTCCCTTACTCAACACTTCATCCAAATTCGAAATATAAATATTAAATAGGCTACCACTAAGAGGACACCCATGCCTATGCCCCATATCCACTTTTAACCATTCAGGCACCTCTGCATTCACAAAAAAAGATACCTACTCACAAAAGAAGATACCTACTCAATATCGCTTTTAATCGTCTATTAGTTCAAAAACTAACAATTCTGTGTGTTACGCTCAGAGGACTATACCAACAGAAATGTAAATCTTTTCTAAAATAATTCACAATCAAATACTTCCTGCCGACTGGAAATTTTAATCGTTTCTAAGAAAGAAAAATGACTGAATATATTCAAATAATTTTTAAATAAATTGATATCTTTTAAAATGTTAGGTAAAAGCCCAACATTTAACTCTCTGTTGGCGGTTTATGATGTTACATTGGTATTTACTTGATGTGTCATAAAAATTGTGCTATCATTCTTTTTCAAATAGACTACAGACAATCATTACAATAGTGTTCAATTAGTTGCATATCTGTATGAAAATAAAACCCATGTTGCAGAAAAACACGAAAGACAAACTGTATTTAGGAGAGAAGTGCTTGTAATTTCGACCAAACACACTGCTGTATTAGGCAAATATACTACTAGAAAATGTGTAGAAAAAGAAAAACTAGTCTGCATTATTGTTTCATATTACACTACTCCCAGAAAGGCCACCCGGTGGTACCAAAAAGTATATTTTCATTTAGTTGATACTTGTCTATGGAATAGTACTACATTTACAACAAAATTAAATTCTAACAAAATAGTTAAGTACTTAGAGTTTAGAGAAATAGGATTTGGATGTCATTGGATTTCTTAGAGAAAGAAACTACTGCAACTATTGTTCCAAGCAAAAAACAATCAGCAAAGGAAAATCATTACCCTAAGAAAATTGGGAAGAGAATTGGATGGCCTAATTGTTCTTCTAAGAAACAAAAAGATTTAGTTTGCGAAATTTGTAGTCAAAAATGGACAAATTATTGGCTTATGTGTTGATCCCTGCTTGAAGGAGTATCATTAAGTTAGTTTTTAGTTCCTGTTAATTGAAATCTATATTTTTTGACTTTAGAATTTTATATATTAATGTAAAGTTTTTGATTTTGTATTTAAAAAAATTATAGAAATAAAAACTTTAGAGTGAAATTGTTTCTTTTTTATCCGTCTCATATTAAGCCACTTAATATGAGACGGATAAAAATATCCTACCTCTTCTTCTGATTTTACTAGTATAGCTATCAACAAAAATAGCAATTTTATCTAACATATTTTAAAATCTATGCTTGGTCTGTGGGGTCAAAATGGTGGTGAATGTGTTAATGTTGAACTCGAACTCGATATATTCCATACATTTTTTGATTACCATTCACACCATTTTGACATATTTTTCTGTATATTCGCAATAAATTTATGGAGAATAATAAGAATTTATATAAATATTTTATGGGAAAAGTTATATATTAAACCCATGAAACTGTAACACTTGAAACATATTTAGCGAATGCGAACTAACATGAAACCTAGGAAGTGAAATAAATTGTACTTGCGACAGCTATTTGTGACGAAAAGCGAACACGTTGTAGTTTCTGATGCAATTTAAGACTACGAGCGTACTAGTGTGCACCGGCAACTTCGACAAGAAAAAATGTCACACGCTCAACTCTATTTTACACGGTTCCAAAAATACAATGTCTAGATCAAGCATCCACTGAACCAAAGGCCATTGCAACTCTTCCATATATGAAAGGAACTACCGACAAACGATCATCGAACCTAAAGGAAAACGGCATCAAAACAATATTCAATACACACCAAAAAATCAGCAACGTATTATCCAAACCAAAAGACAAAATTCCATTAGAAGACCAAGGAGTGTATGAAGTACCCTACAATGAATCTGATTTAGTACATATAGGTCAAACAAACGGAAAAATATCAGCCAGAATAGCTGAACGGACAAACAACGTCAAAAATAGCAATGAAAACATTTCTAGCGCTTGGAAACTTCTATTACATCCGTACCGTGAAAGAAACAACAGATAATACAACAAACAAGACAAAAATGCATCTGCAATACGACCACCATCAGCATCCACTCAATCACCCAGTGTACGACCACCATCAATAAACTACACAATACCAGACCCGACAAGCACCAACATAGAAAGTAAACTTACAAGGTCTTACGCTGAACGCATTACACAATGAGTTTTCAGACTTTTTCTAAGCCTGGACAATGCCAAATGTGACTTTGGCGAAACGTTGGCAAACTGAAATGCCTACAATGCGAGATATAACCCTGAAGACAAACAACATCAGATTATATCCACAGAAAGCTCAAATTATATATATGTACATACATATTTTATCACTTATTACAGTTTTTTTACACAGATTTTGGTGAAACGTTTCCACCGTTCAAAGAGATGTATTTTATTTTATTGTTATTTTGTAAAAAATGGAAGCGAGTTTCTCAGCGATAATATCAGAATTTTTTATATTACTAAGTTGAACCATAAAAGTTAAATATAACAGAAAATACACTTTATCCTAATGCATATATATTATTCCTTTTTGTTTCACGTTTAAATTAGAGAATATATTCTATTTCCAGAATGATGATCAGAAAATATTTACTAATCATATAGTAGGTGAAGCATGCTAGGCATTTTAGATACCATAGCAACCAAGCTAGAGCTGTACATACAAATATTCAGCATGCATTTCATCGTATTTCAATTTAATTGTTCCGTCGATTCTAATCTATAAATCATTTATGTACTTTTATACATTACAAACAATATCTATATATTATAAACGACAAGTAACCTTGTTTTATATAATTATCACTGCAATATTTCAATATTTTGATATTCAATATACTTTCAATTACATTAACATCCATCTAGTTTCACATGACTTTCGATACATTACAATCATTATCTTAGCCAAATTTAATAAACAGATTCTGCGTCGCAGTTGTTTGAAAATTATAATAGTTTTGTTGAAGAAACACGGAATAAAAAAGAACCGCCTCCCCAGGTTTCACATACTAGACATTAGAAATTCCAATCGAACTCAAACTCTCATTCAACTCAAAATATAATCTGTATAGTAGTTAAATATTAATTACTAATATTTAGATGTGATCAGTTTCAACTCCTAAGCAATATTACCATATGGATCAGCCGCTTTTTGAGCTGCAAGAGAATAGAGATGTCATAAAATGTAAAATACTTGCTTGTATGACTTTTTCCCTATTTAGTATTGTTCAACCAACCTATTGGTTTATTTAAATCTGGGTAACCATGAAGACTTTGTAAGATGTTATAGCGCTGAAGCTTGATCCCTCATGTTAGGCTTACTTTAAAGAGAGCAAAGAGATCTATTAAATATGCAAAGTGATGACCCCAATTATTTATTGCTCAAAAGTGATTCGAAATGTCAAAATGAAAATTTCCGATTCCGGGCTATTGATGGATAAACACGTTTTGAAGGTCCCTCAGGTCTAAAAAAGTGGTTTCTGAAAAATGTGTCTGTGTGTTTGCATATGTTCCAACATTTCTCCTAAACTAATGGACAATTAGCGCAATGAAAAAACTTTTTATTTTTTCCCCCATCCAAGATGGCGGAAATGCGCTATTTTTTATTTAGTAAAAAAATTCTGTTTTTACGCCAATAGGTTGAAACTTTGCACGCATAGTCCTTTGTAATACGACATCTAATATAATTCGTTCAATTTCTGTATCTTTAACAGAACGCCATGTTGCCACGTTTTAAATTTATAAAGCTTTTGGATACATCTCAGAAACAAAAGATAGGACATGAAAATAAACTCTCTTGTATAGGCTACCTAAAACTTTTTCGATAATATTTGAAACATTTTTTTCTACAAACGAGAAAAAAAGCAGCGTGACAGCTGACAGTTCAAGGCAATGAAAAATGGAGCGCTACACGACAGAACAATACATTTACAATGTTGAGAAAAAATTTAAAAATAAAGAAGGTTTAGCAGTTACTATTCGCAAAGATGGTGAGAATAGTGATATACACCGTGGCGGTCCTTCAACAGATATAACATCGAAACAGGTCGTGTTGGAGAGTTCAAGAACATCAATTCTACACCGTAGTTAAGAATTATGCATTTCGAGAAGCTCTCTACAGCATATTCTCATTAAAGATATGCATCTTTATGCCTACAAAGTTCAATTGACTCAAAAACTGAAATATACTGGCCACACTCAGCGCAGTGTTCGTTGAATGGATTATGGAACAACACGTGGATGCTTATTTTTCAAACAAAATCATCTTCAGCGGTGAGGGTTATTTTTATCTTGACGGCTTCGTTAATCGACAATATCGTTAATGTCGCATTTGGAGTTCAAAAAATCCACAAATGCATCCACAATGTCACTGTTTGGCGCTGATTTTGAGATGGAGGCATCATCGGGCCATTCTTCTTTGAAGATACGGCTGTTAGTGCAATAACCGTTAATGGTGCTCGCTATCGTGACGTGATAGTCCAGGTTTTAGTCAATCTAAGATATGGATGTGGAAGACATGTGGTTTCAACAAGACGACGCCACATGCCATGCCGCCCGAGAAACAATTCAATTACTGCATGAGTTATTTCCTGGTCGTGTAATTTCCCCTTTCGGTGATCAGCATTAGCCGACCAGATCATGTGACTTATTATCGCCGTGGGACTTTGTGGTTTTTTAAAGTCTAAGGTTTATGCCAACAAACCCACCACCACCCACGCCTTGAAGATGGAAATTGAGCGTTGTATCAACGAAATTCAGCCACATTTATGAGGCCTTTTCAGTAAAGTCGTAGAGGCCATTTACCCGAAATCTTACTCCATGCATAACCCTATAATGTATACTTTATGAATCGATAAGAAATTACAATTTAAATTAAAAACCTGTTTTCTATCAAAACTACTTCGTGTGAATTTTGAGACACCATAAAAAATAGACGTGAGGACTATAGATAAAAGTAAGGGTGTTACAGAATAAAAAAAACTGTAACACCCTGCATCTTTTTTGATTTTGATAGCTCTTTTGATTCTCTTTAAAATAATTCCAAATACGAGGAGCCCGTATTTAATAGTTCCAAAGATATAAGCTCTAATAGGTGCGTATGCAGTTTTTTTTTCAGTTATATTATTTTTAATAGATATGTAATGTCAATAATCACAACAAATTACTTAAAAAAGCGGCTTGTTCAAGATGTATGGCGCCATTTCATCCACTATTATTGATCATCAGCATCCTGTTTATTAGGAGTATCACGCCTTTGACTACTGAGACTACTTACTAGACTACTTGAGATTACTTACTAGACACGCTTGAGACTACTTACTAAGCACAAGCCGGCTGTGATAGAAATGAAAATTCGTATTATGCATTATTAGTTTTTGAATGCAACCAGCTTTACACTTGTAGTTGAAATTGGTAATTGATATTTTTAGTTAGTGGTTTATATCAGTATATCGACACCGAAATGAGAAGTAGGTGAGATAAGGCAACATTGAAGCATCTAATAGAGATATTAAGTGCAATGAAAACGGACTATAGAGCCATTGGAACATTATTATTATTATTAGTATTGAAACAAATTAATTAATAAGATTATTTATACTATTTACAAATCCACGCTAATAATAATAATAACCTTTATTGGCATAAATTTATATAATATACACTACATGAGAAAGAAAAAGAAAAATTAATAGAAATCAGATGTAATACATAAACTTAAGTTACTAGAAAGATATCACAAACACTATTTAAGTCCCAATATAACTTAATCCTAAATCCAAACTATACAGCTTAAATCTACCCTTAATATACTATACATAATCTTCTATATTACATTCTATATTCCCATCTCCCTCCTTTTTCACCTTTTTTTCTATTTTCTCCCACATATGGAGAAATCCACGCTATTTTCCGCGTTCATGCAGATGCATACTGCAAACTAATTAAAAAACGATTAAATAGAATCTCGTCTACTTTCATGATAAGCACTAACCACTAAAATAATTTCACTAAATATGTAACACCAATTATAATTTTGTTATAACAAATTTGTTAAAAAAGCAGCTAGTTCCAGATGTATCCCTTATAATAATGGATGAAATGGCGCCATACATCTTGAACTAGCCGCTTTTTTGTTATAACTATAAATTATAATTGGTATTACATACCTAGTAAAATTATTTCAGTAGTTAGTGCTTATCATGAAAGCAGCCAAGATATTATTTACTCTTTAAGTAGTATCCAGTATGCATCTGCATAAACGGGGAAAATAGCGTGGATAAGGGTTCCAATGGCTCTATAGCCTGTTTTCATTGTACCTAATATCTGTAGTCAATGTTGCCTTATCTCACCTACTTCTCATTTCGGTGTCGTAATACCGATATCAACAACAAACTAAAAACATCAATTAGCAATTTCATCTACAAATGTAAAACTCGTTGCATTCAAAAATCTATATTTTCTAAATTTCTATCAAGAGCTAGTGGCTCAGTGAGTTTGCGTACTCTTTCAAATGTTACGCCCGTGATGCTCCTATTAAATAAGATGGTAACGGTCCCTTATAATAATGGATGAAATGGTGCCATACATCTTGAACTAGTCGCTTTTGTAAGACATTTGTTATAAATGTATTTGGTTCGTTTATTGTTACTTCAATTCAAAGTCAGCATAACATACGCCTAGAAAGTCCATAACCTTTTTAAAAGATAATGTGGTTTCAAGCAATATATTGCATTAAAGTCGAAAAATACAAGATCAAAATTTTATCTGTAACTAGAATGTTTTGGCGCGAATAGAAATGCTACTATAGTAACTGACGTGTGAATTATAATTTACTCAGTTCTATCTAAAGAACAACGTCTTGGGTTTGTGGAAAGTAAGAGACAGAAAAGCAAGAATGAAACTATGGGAGAGACTGGAGTAAGGATATGGGAATGGATGTAGGAATATCGGGACAATTGATGAGAATGATAAAAAGATTGTATGAGGGTACGAAACTTAGGGCGAGAATTCATGACAGGACATCGGAATGGTTTGAGACCAAAAAGGGAGTAAGGCACAAACATGCACTAAGGCGTGCCCGCTAAGTGCATGTTTATTTAATATATATTTGTCTGATTTGGAAGGGGTGCTGGAGGTGGGCTAAAGGTAACTAGTATGAAGGTATGGTCTCTTAGCTACGCGGAGGATATAGTATATATGGTGAGTGATAGAGAAGAGCTGAATGAGAATATTGGGAGTGAGGAGATATGTGAACAGGATGGGAATGGAAATGAATGTATGAGTAAAGAGTCATATAGAAATGGTCACAAAAAAGGTAAAGAGAGCTATGATGGAAATGAGGATGGTATGGGAGAACAGGTTTGGTGAGTCAGTGTGTATGACATTAAGGATTATACAATTGTGTGTAAATAACATATTGATGTATGTAGCAGAGGTATGGGCAGTGCAGAAAAGAGAAAGGATGGAGGGAGTTCAGATTGGATGTATGAAAAAGATGTTTTAATTGGATAGGAATACAGGAATGATAATTTTATGGGGGAGGTTAAGAAACATAAATGCTAGATAAGAGGTGTAAAGAAATTGTTTAGGTATGAGGGGAAGAAATGAAGGGAGAAGGTTGGCTTGAGGGAATGAAGAACGAGGGAAGAGAGGATTAAGAATGGATGGATTGAGTGTAGAAAAAGGTGAATAGAAGGATTGGATGGTAGAGTGATAGATAGTTAGAGAGGACGATTGTAGAGGGGATGCGGTGAACGAGATGATGGAAAGGATGATGGATGTGGAAAAGCGAGAGGGGTGTGGGGGTAAGAATAAAGAATATATGAGTAAGTATAAGTGGATTATGGATGAGGAAAAGATTGCAACGTCTTTAGTATCTGGATTAAGCATAGGAGAAAAAAGAAAAATGAATAATTCATAGGTTCAGATGTGTGAATGAATGTGGTGGAAATAAATATTGGATGAATGAGGAGGGAAGAATGTGTAGATTATGTGGAAAGAAGGAAGAAAGGTGGAGCCATTGGATACAAGAGTGTAAAGTATTTGAATGGGATGAAATGGAAAAGAAGTTAGGGGAAAATTAGAGGGTATGTTTGGGGAAGGAGGGTAAGGGTATAGAATTAATGAGAAGAGTGAGGAAGGAAATAAATAAGAGAGTGAAAACAAAAATATAGGAAGAGGATATGCGTAGTGTGGGATGGGAAAGAGAAAGAAAAATGGCCTTTTCTTCTCCAAAGTTGACGTTTTAGGTTTAGAAGAATTATGTGTTTAATTATGTTAATTTGTATTTATTATGAATTATATTATTTTGTATTGGATTTATGCCAATAAAGGTTCATTGATAATTAATTTATAGAAAAGCAAAATCGCGCCAACATTTCTCAAAGTCAAGGATCACAGTGGATATTCGTCCATTGATTTATAGTAATTGGTGCAGAAACCAGAAGCAAACGGAAGGTTAGTAATTCTGGAGTAGATTAGAAGACACCAACCTGAGCCCTGTGACTCCGTAAAGGGGAAACCAATTAATTTTGGGGAACCACAAAAATAGTGTTTAAAACAGAAGCATTCTAATCTTATTAGGTGCATTAAAAAAGTAAAACCATATGATTTAGCAATCTAAGAAGACCATGAACAAAAAAATTGTGAACCACTGAAAGAAATAGTTTAGATCCATTACGCAGTACGTATGTGCCTAAAAATAAAAGAAGATGGCTTAGAACAAGGATTCTTAATCTTATGTTGTCCGCGGACCTCCTCTGTGCTCAAGAGCCCATTATTTATATAAAAACAAAACGTTAGATTTGTTAAAATTGCTTCGCGGATTCTCGAAATAGGATACGGGGACTATACTTTAGGAACGTCTGGATCTAGACAAGAATTTAAATTTCGGAATTGGTACAACACTCATGACATATTAGCTCGCGCAATTGATCATCATGAAATGTAAAATAAGCCGGTTGGCTATAGTATGGAATAATACAAACAGTAATATATAAGTTTAAATTAACGTTCCAGAATATCAGTACCTGACTCGTGCAAGAACCTCCAAATAGCTAATTTTTCAATCTTAAATTACATACTCCTAATTCAAATATACAAATCACATCGTTTCTCAAAAAATGTATGGTACAGAAATTAAAATCTCTGAAGCTTTACAGTACTTTTTGCGCTCAACATTACATCCGCCCGAATATTTTGTCTTCTATGGTGATGCCAAAAGAACATACACATCATATTTGCGTTTGAGAAGGGCGAGAAGCTATGTGAATTCTTATATTACATTGTAAAAAAGTACAAATATGATATTCAATTTAAAAATAGAGTAAAATAGCATTTTAAAACTAATTTACATTCTCTTAACTAAAATATTAATACAGTAACCATTTTACAATGAAGTAGTACCAGTATTTAGGGTTACCAACCGTACTCTAAAGAGTACATGTACTCGTTTTGGCAAGTAAAATTGCTTTATAAAATTTACATGTACTCATTTTGGCCAGTAAAATCATGTACTGTTGCTATATAAAATGTGTACATTTTTTTTAAAGAAATGGGCTGAGCCGAGTTGGTACCCCTACCAGTAGTTATGTTTTTATACCTGTTCTGAGAATTAAAGCTTGAAATGAAATTAAAACAGATATAAATTAGATCTACACTCAAGATTAAACTATGTAAAATTATAGATTATTATCTTAACAACTAAACTAGATCGTAGACCCGGCATTACCCATTGCAGAATGTGTCCGGCCCTGACCCGTGGCAAGTTCCGTTATTTATCAGAAACATCGACAAAAACAAAAATTAACCCGATATATTCATCATCCAACAAGTATAGTTGACGAAACGTTAAAATATATACCAAAAATGCCCCATAAGTTAAAGCCTATTTTGCAGTTGCTAAGTGCGCTTGCGACATGTATGTATAATTGAAACAGTAAACTAGTCATTGTTTGCTGAAATAGTCAGCACATATGTCAAAGGCAAATGTATTAACAAATATATTGACAAAAATAAAATAGAAATTCAATATTAAAATGCTAAAATCTTACCGATATCAATGTAGAAAAAATTTTGCACAATGGATAAATCACCAAGTTCACGAAGCAAAGCAAAATGGCGTCATTAACGTAGAATCAGCACAGCAGAACAAGCGGAAACGAAGAAGCGCCGTTCGTAATCTGTCGTTTGTCGATCATAGATAAAGGTAGGCATAGGGCGGAACAGAACTCATTCACATTTCTCAATTGTGGCGCTACTTGTTAAAAACACACTTTTGCGTTTTCAATAACTTTATTTAGCTTCAGCTATTACACACTACTTATACAAATTTCGCTTAATCTATTTTACATAATACTTAGCTACTATTAATTTTATATCTTATAATACTTAAATATTAGTATAAGATTACTCTATCTGTTTTAAAATTCCTGTCACACTGTCAACAAGTCTGACAAACTCCTTTGGTCAAACTGATTTAATGACGTCACAACTAAAGCCATTGACGAAATATTCGACATCGCTGTCAGATTAACAATGCAATTTTATATTATTTCAACTTCTTATCGGTCATGTGCTACAAGTGGC
>WYDF02311285.1:0-14958 GCA_009867245.2 Adranes taylori
TACCAGGAAGTTTGTTTCCTCAAGAAAATTGGCCTCGAAAAGTACGTTGTTAGGTACTTTATAAGTGTTTTCCAGAAGAATGTAATATTACTCCGTTTGTGCTTTTATACGTAAAGGTCTCAAAATTGTAGCTTCAACTACAATAGTGAATAAAAATTTAAGTAGAAACGAATAATAACTCTCCCAATTAAAATTTATGTACTTAACTTAACTGTTGTTATAGTGCAGTCATATTTATGTTAATTTTCATAAAATCGTCATCATTTTTTATGTGTAAATGTACTTCATTAAAGATTTTTGTTTTATAGTACTTTTTATAGTCGGAATGAATTTAGAGGTAACGATTTGCGCAAGCGCCGGGCTGTAAATTTTATTTTCAGAATTGAATAATAATAGTTAAAGGATTAATGTTCAGACCAAAAAAAAAATTGTGAAGAAGAAAGAATGCAAAATTACTAGGCTAGTTTTAAAGTTTCTTCTGTGTTTTATATAGTATCTACTAAAACTTCTGTCTTCCAGTATTAAACCATTTTCTAAATAAAAAAAAAACTAAACCAACATTTACATAGATCTTTCAAAAGATATAAATGACTTTTTCGTTCATCTTTATTGAGTAACAGTTTTCAAATCTAAAGTCAAGAACACCTATTCTTAGAATGTCAAAAGTTTTAACTTATATAATTATCAAATACAAATGTATTGAACTTGTAGCCTGGTGAAATTATTTGTTACGGTCCTTGACCATTAGCGGCTTTTCTGCTAAAGTCAAACAAAATGGTAGATTATCCAAGCAAGTAACAAAGCAACCAACTCACCAACCAGTCAGCAGGTGACTCAATAAATGCATTATTTACGATATGACTTTTAACGCTCCATACGATTCGAGACTAATGCGCAAAAGAATAACTAGAAAAAATAAGAAGATGAGATATACGCTGCTTGTAGTGAAGAAGAAGAAATCGTGTCGTCTTTTGAATGAGATTCTTTTATCTTGTCGATGGTTTTAATCTGGTTGATGTTGTGCCGCCATTAGAGTTATGTCATGATGAAGCACATGCTCTACCGCAAACATTAAAAACGATTGTTTGTTGTTTTCTTTTTGTTTTCGCTATTTTACTTTTAATGCCTTTTATTGAATATTGATTCTCTAAAACATCTTAAAGATATTTATTATCTTTAGCGAAGTTATAGTGGTGTAGCTACAACTGTAATGGGATTCGAATCATTCAAAAATAGCTACGCTTAATTTTTTTTCGGAATAGAAAAAATTTAGTCATATATTTCAGTATTTGATTAATTTTGTTAATATTTTCAAATTGGTTGTTGGCTTTCAATGGCTTTTCAAGTTTACTCGAGGATCATTTGCAGTGTAATGTTAACTATTTTGTAGCCATTGGGTTTGTGTCTTAATCTTTTAGAAGTATTCCAATAAAATTGATAAAGAAAATTGGTCGATCTGTTCCTTTTTTTTTTTGATGCAAATTGACTTCATGACACATAAGCTTCTTTCAGCTTCAACAGAACTTAAAGCAACGGCTGGTTTTTGAGTTATTTTAGGGATTATGTAATTTTCAGAGTTTGTTAAAACATTTGCAATAAAATTAGGAAAACAACGGAAGTCCTACTCCAAAATAGTGTTTTATTTAAAAAAACAAGAATGAAATATGTGACGCGTTTCGACACAACAACTGTGTCATCATCAGAAAAAAAAATTTTTGAGGAAATAAGTATACAAAATTATGAAGTATATATCAAACATTCATTCGCAAGCAAACGTCATATATGAAGTCATACAGCAAATTCAAACGTATATAATAAAGCAATCAAAATGTGATCTAGTAAACCATAATTTAGCTATACGCATCTTTAGTCTTTGAAAGTTGTTGAGGTTAGAGTAAGGAATTTTTATAGAAAAGAAATTCTTCCTAATCAAAAATTTTTTGTTATATTAATTATGTGGTAAGAAAAAAGAATTTAAAAGATTTGAAACCACTGACATAAGGTTTAAAGAAACATGGTATTTGAGTTTAATAATTTCATTTGTTATTTAGAGAATTATGGCAGATGTTCAGATGTAAGTAGGCGATTATTGTATTATCTTGATTAAGGAACTGAAACACCTAAGTTCTTTTGACTTTATTCTGAGTAAATAATTTTATTTATTGTACCAAATTTTCATTTCAAAACAACCTATCAAACAATTAACTTTTATTTAAAAGTTGGTTACTAAATAGTTTGTATATTTACTTACGTATTGAGTCTAAAGTTTACCGCTATAACATAGATATTTATGCAAATCTAATAAACCAGAACAGTACTATATTTTGTTATGTTGTTAGTCAACTATTCCTTTTTAACTACTCTCAAATTATTGTTGTTAATTAAATGTTGCTTGGTCGTAATTTTCGACTTGGAGGGAAATTGTGTTGTATCCGTATTCCTTACCTTAACATAAATTCCAAAATAATTGAATTAGTAAAACAAGTTACAATTCACATGTTAATAAAAATATGACAAAATGAAAAATTTAAATTTATAAAACAATTTTGACAATTATTTCAACAATTTTGTTTTAAATTTCACACGTGGCTTCATCGTGCTAACGATGAAGCATATAATGAGCTTTGCTAAATTATCAAATTTAACGTGTGAAATTTAAAAGCAAAATTGTTGCAATAATGTCAAAAATTGTTTTATAAATTTCATTTTTTCATATTTTTAATGACATGTAAATTGTTTTACTAACTCAATTATTTTGGAATATATGTTAAAGTAAGGATTTGTGATCTTTAAACCAAGTTTCCGTGGTTTCAAATCGTTTAAACTCTGTTTTTCCCGGCATATAATTAATAAAAGAAAAATTTCTAGATCACATTTTGATTGTTTTATTATTTTCGTTTAAATGTTCTGTGAGACTTCATGTTTGCGAACGAATGTTTAATTCTAGGAGCACCGTTGTTTTATTAATTAAACAATTACTTCAAAGCACTTGCACCTGTTATTGATTTGCCATAAAATCTCATACTCATTGATGTCGATCTGTTTTTTGAATAGGCCATAAATCTGCTAAATTTGTTAAAAAATATAAGTTTTACCAGTCCTGTACTTCATATAAATTAAAAATAATTAAATTAGTGCTAAAGTACTTATAAAAATTCAACTAACTATACAGAGTTTATTCTGAAAGTAAACTGTTAGCTAGATTCAAATCACATAGAGATTAGACCCAACGTTGTGATTTGATATGCCATTAATAAATAACATTGTAAGTTAAAATCACGACTAACACAATACGAAGCGCTCCGTTTCGCCATTACTGCGGATTCTTCTTTGTGTCTGGCAAGATTTCATCTTTATCGCTGTTGACGAAAAATCAATATAATACTAGTGTAATCGTAATAGAATACATAATACAATAGAACATAGATATTAATATATAAAAATAATACATAAATGAAAAAAGCACACAGGAAAATATAGTAAAGTAATTAGAAATTAAAAAACAATTATTATTAAAATTCAAAAATGAAAAACACACAGAAAAAAATACAAAAGTAATTAGAAATTAAAAAAAGTCGAATCAAATACATTATTAAGTCTACAAAAAATATATTTAGGAAATCTATACACGAGGAAAATGTTAAATATTTTTGAAATAACTTTTCAAAAATAGTAATGCATTCAAACTGGAATCCGATATTCTGCTGCGAATTTTTGTGGAAAATCCAGCGAGTGGAAACCACTCGCTTAGGCGTTTCCAGCGAGTGGAAACGCCCACTTATTAGAAGTCGACTAATTGTTAACAACTCAATTTGTTTAGTTTTCTTTGAAAGATTGTTTTGTTTAAGGAGTTCCCCTTTTAATTCTTCTTGCATGGTTAATTCCTGTTCAACTGTTTCGATTTCATTCCTTAGTACTTTTTTTATGAGAAAATGTGAGATACAAACGTTTTGCAATATTTTCCCTGTATGCAATGTAGTCCGCCTTGTCCAGCTTTTGAAATATTTTCTTTTAGGTTTAAACTCAGAATCATTTAAAAATTGTGTCATAATTCTCTCCTCTATTTTTATTTCCAACGCTTAAAACATTTCTTTTTGCACTGAACTTTTATTAGAATCAATTATTTCAATAAAGAATCAATAACAGTTTCTGTAGTTAAAGTATTTGATTCCCTGCGACTTAGTGTTTTAACGGCTACTTCTACTGGTTGTAGGACCTCTAATATGTTTTCTAATGATTCAATGTCTTCGTAGTTCGTCATAGTACTTATTTTTAGATCGATTAATGCCTTTTAGATGCAATTTTTTTATTTTAAAAATCGTTTGATCATTGAAATTAAAGAATTCCAGCTTGTTCTGATATCGGGAAGTAATTCTATTTCGGTAATGAATTCGGATTTATCTGAAGGGTCCCCTTTTTATGGAGCGTTTTCCTAAATAATCTAATTAGTATTTTCATCATATGACTCATCTTCACATATGCACCTTTGTCCATTTCATTGAATTCTTGTTTTATATATAGTACATTCATATCTGCAAGATGTATTCTGTAGTTTAAACGTAATTCATTTTCCACTACTGGGCTTTCGCGTCCAAATTTTACCATAACACTAGCTCTATCAGTTGTTGTTGAAAAAATAGCCATCTTGAATATAATTTTTTATTCATTGAGCCGATTTTCAACCATTTTTTATTACTTCACCTGAATCACATTTGTCTGGAATGAACACTAGTCCATCCATGTTTAAACTGAATCTTTATCCCGACTGTTTCAGTTTTTTTATATCTAAAATATTTCGCTTCTTTTTCATTCTAAAATTTTACTACAAGTTTCATCACATCTGACGGATTTTACGGCATTAAGCCTTTATTTATAATAGCATCAGAATAAATTTACTGTTTGCTATTTAATTAAAGGACAAACCGTCCTTGGCAGTCAAATTTTTCACTTTTTCGATAGCGGAGGTTGATATTCTAGTTTGTGTCTCTTTCGTTCGCTATTAATCACTGGAACTTCAATTATCTGATGACAATATGCATGTAACTTGAAAAATTAATTTGTATAAATACATATTTTGCTAAAGAATTAGTCTAAAAAACAATGAATTAAATTATAAAAATCTCGGGACTGGGTAACAAATGTCGCGGGAATTGAGACACTAAATAGTAGCGGGGAATCCCCGGGAAATATTTTTTCGGGACGAGTCGAAGCAGAAACCCTACGCTCAATGATACATATGTAATGATGAATATGCTCGTTACACTGCAACAATTGATGATAAGCCAGATTTGGACGCATTTTGAACAAAAAAGGGGTTAATTATAATGATCTCATTTCCAAGCTACTCTGAGATCCTAAAAAGTTCATTTTGATTTTTATTTGATTGGTATAAATTAGCATAAATAGGTAGCATAAATTTTATCCGTGAAAAATTTAAGATGGTTGCCTTCTATTTGGAAAACGCCTTAAATTTCGACCTTTAATATCAGAGTTTTTTTCAAATATAACATTGGCTCCATCAGAACAGTATGCAATAGTCCTCGCCGAATTGTACTCTTTATATAGTTTGTATTAGAATATTGAAAATTGATCCGAAATCTGTTTTTGTTGTTCAACTAGTTCGACATGGGGGAATAGTGAGATCTCTGGATTATTGATTTGACCTAATAATCAGTATTCAGTATTGATTGTAGATCAATCCCACATCTAATTTGTTTTTTTTTTGATGCTGAATTTTCTGTTCAATATCTGAGAATGTTCATCTCAATTTTCTTTCAACGACGACTATTCCCACATATTTTCCCCAAAAAATATTGAAACGATTTTTCGGCCGCTCGCCTGCGGCGCACACCTGGCAGAAGCCTACATTGATTATTAGCGTATTCAAATAAAAATTCAGACAAATATTGTTTTTTTAAACATCACTTCATTTACGATGGGACATAAATCATATAGACAACATGGGAGTAAGGTAGTAAACATAAATGGAGAAGTGATATGTCACTTGTGGACGACTTCTTGCTGAACGCGGACGACTTAAGGTGGCTAGGGCACTCCCGAGATTGACGGCGGCCTCATGGCGGATTGGACAGAAGATCAACACCTCTAAAACGATGCTTATGACAAATCTAGTCTCAAGTTATAATCTCCTAGTAGAAGGAAAAATTATCCAATAGGTACCATCGTATAACTACATGAATCACGAAATAAGAATTATTATAATCCATAAATACATCATTTGGCTGGTTGGAATACATCCTTAAATCAAGTATTCAGGTATATTTAAAACGAGAGGTATTCGATTCCTACCAGTATTGACCTACTGGTGTGACGACACTGACAATGATGAGGAAATCCATTAGCAAAATGGGAGTAGTTCAACGAGCTATAGAAAAATACATGTTGGGATTAACACTAAGAAGATACGTAGAAGAACAAAGTTACTGGATGTAGTTGAAAGGATGACCTCTCTGAAATGGAACTAGACTGGTGACGTCGCGAGAATTTAAGATGGTAGGTGGACTAAGAAAATACGGAGATAGGAGCCGGGGAAGACCACTAACCTGGTGGTCGGATGATATAAGGACGATCACTACAAACTGGATCCAGGACGTCCAGAGCCAAGTAACATTGAATTGATTAAAAGATCCCTATATCCAGCAGTAGACGAGACAGGATGTTTGATTGTCGATGGATAAAATAACCTATAAAATTTTAATCCATAAATAGCAAGAAAGAGAAAATATAAAGGATATAAAAAACAAACACACTAAAATTGTTTCCGCGAAAATATACTATCGTCAATAAGCCACCACCCCCCTTGAAGAGTGAATCTCTAGGGGGTCCGACCTGCAATAAAACTTCAAACGCTGTCGGCCGTACTTAGAAACCTATTTAACGCAAAAGCAGGCAGAGAATAATTATGAAAATACTTTCTAGGGGAGCGTCAGTTCAATGGAATTATTTTATAATATTTTTCTTACAATTTTAAGTGATATAAATAAATTATATTTTTATAACCACTGATTTTATACGTAATCTATATAATTATTACCATAATTAATATTAAGGGATGTATTTATATCGCTTGTAATGATTTAAGAAATATTGTTGCAACCAGACCTTAATTGGGGAAAAATATAGAACGGAGCATGGGGAAAAGGAAATTACAGGAATAAAAGAGAATTTTTTCATCTGTCAAATTATGAAGGAAAAAAGGCAGGACGAGGTAAAAATAGCGATAAACAGAATTAAATTAAGGTATAAGAGTGAGTTTAATGGAATGCCGATCGAGGTATAGAAATTTATAAATAGAGGTACTCGCGAGAATCATAAATGAAGGGAGAGAGATAATTTCTGAAGAATGGATACGCGGAGAAATATTACAGCTATACAAGACGGTGCTATTTTTTTATATACATCCATTAATTCATATATAATTTGAAGTTATTTTATGTTAATTTCTTAATTAGTCTCGTATAATGTAATATGTATATTAGGGTTTTAATTAGAATATCATATAAGGTTATGCTCTATTTTACTAATCGCTGACTGATCACTGTTAGTTCACTGAACGCTGTTAGTTCCTTATAAAAGAAAATCGCTTCGCGATAGTAACGCGAAATTATTATATTAGAATCATTGGCGTTACTATGTAGTTTGAAACACGATTTATTTAATTGTTTTTATAATAATTCTCGATTTGCCTTACCATAAGTAAATTTTAATGTATTAAATTGTTTAATTAAATAGGATTACTAACTTTACCTTGTGGTAGTATTTCCCTAGTAAAAGTATAGTTATTTCAATAGTCAAAGTTAGTGAACTTCATTGTTTTAATTAATAAATTTAATTAAAAAAATCTAAAGGTTTAACTTTTAATATATTTCGTGTCAATAAAGTTTTTACAATCAACGAAATATATCTAGTGGTTGCTTAACGCCTAGTAAAGTTAAGAAGTTCAGTTATCGTTAAATTTTCCCTATGTGATATAAATAATCGCATGCATTACTTACATATCTTGGTTTAACTCTTGTTTGTTAAGTTCGGATTTCTACTAATGGAAATTCGCCTTTACGACTTGAGTTATTTATGATCATGTAGGTTTAGTTATGTTATATCGTTCTGTTTCATTTCTCTTTGCTTTTTGTATTTTTTTGAAGTCAGTAAAAATGTTTTTATTAGTTATAATTTGAGTTCATAAATCAATCGTTCGAGTCGTATTGACAATCTAAAAGATAAAACAGTGCAAATGAAATGGCAATTAATGATTTCATATTCTTTTTATTAATTATATTGTACGCCTACAGTTTAACAATATAGAAATTCAGTTAGAAAGACAATAAGTACAATTATAAAAACATGATATATAAGAATTTAATTTTTAATACAAAACTTAATATGATTAATGATTAATTATCAAGATTATGCAAAAATAAATATGCTTTAAAATTATGCTTCAAAATTATTACAATATAGCATATAAAATGTTATTAAGTTGAGCCATTGGATAAATCTTTTAGTTGTTTCTTTACAGCTTTTTTCCTAATTGACACGTGTACAGCAAATTTAAGTTCTTCCATTAAAGCTTCTTTGATCGTCAACTAAAAATCAAATTTAATATAAAATTTGAGTGACAAGAAAAGGAAAACGAAACGCAAGTATACAAATAAGAAAAAATCGTGGACGTGATCGCCACTTCATCCACTGCAGTTTGTGGACAAGCCAGTTTCTCCATACTCCATCATAGATTTCTCTACGTATAGAAGTCCAACGTATGTATAGGCATTTTTTAAGCCTTTCCTGTTTTGGTAAATGATTGTGTCTAACAATGCTGCTTGCTTTGTTGCTGCCAGTCTCTCTCTGAATCCAAGTTGGTTTGTTAGGAGTAGATTGTGATTCTCTACGTATTTTCGTACTCTACTTTTTAGCAGTACCTCATATTTTGCTGAGCCCATATCGGACATCGATTTTCTGGTTCCTTTGGTTTTTACTTTCTTTTGGGATTGGAATGATTAGAGCAATTTTCCATTTGAGCGGGTAGTGGTGTTCTTGTAAACATCGGTAGTATATTTCAGATAGTGTACTGTACTGGGGCTTTTTTGGATTTAGGTATGATTTTTTTAATTTCATCTAGTTCTATCTTGTTTTCTATGGTCTGAGTGATTGGTTGAATACTCGATAGTGATTTTTTTTACGACTTTGTAGTTTTATCGTCTGTTTCATCTTTGTTCGTAAATTGTTGTTCAAAATGTTTGGCTATGATTTCAGCTTCTCCTTGATCATCTAACACCACCAGTATGTGGTTTTTATTGAGGTGTTGTCGCTATGATTTTTCTTAAGACTTCTGAGCAGTTTCCAAAGTGCAATTTCTCGATCTTGGTTTGTGTCTGTAATGTTTTGCTGCCAGAGTTTTTCTTGCTTTCTTTTAATTTTTGATTTTCTCGAAACCCCTGGTTTGTACCCACTTTCTTTTCTATTTGTTTCTTTCTACTATACATATTTGTTTCTCATATTTGTTAAGATTGTATTTGTTTATATGTTTCATGTTTTCTTTGCTCCGATGAAGTGCTTCTTGGGTGGATTTGGTTAAGCAAACTATGGACTCGTCAATTTCTTTTGTTGTTGGCATTTGTGTAGTAAATGGTGTATAGGATTGCATCTCATCGATAAAAGTTTTCCAGTTAGTTTTGTGTGGTGTCTTTGCGGAGTGTTTCTGCTTGTATTGTGTATTACCGCTGCTGCTGGAAAGTGATCAGATTCTAAAGCGTGAATTGTTTTGGCTGTTACCTGTTTCTTGAGGGAGTGAGTTACATAAATGTCTATGACGTCGGCTCTGGAACATCGGTTTGTTCAGATAGAGGTAGGCTCCGATGAAAAAACAAAAAAAATGAATACTAAGATTTATAACTTACATGTTCGGTAACTGCTATCTTTCTAACTTTCCACATTAATTCAGTGACGCCAATTAGAAATGCTATACACATACCACCACCAAGTACAACAAAAACGCCTCCCACATTGTCGATGCCCAATTCAGCAGCAGATGCGTCATCGCCTTTGCGCTTCTTCGACTAGCAATAAAACAAACCTTTCATAGATAAATTTATACAAAATAACTTATTTACAATAATCATACATGTTTAATCATTCATACATTATGGATGCATTGTCTAGCTTTTTCTAATTCTCAATCTGAATTTTCAAGAACCTATAGAATATACTCATTTTACATAACCTCAAATCATCAGCTAATTGATGTAGCGGCCATCTTGGATTTAAAAAAAAAACCGTTAGAAATGTTAATTCAAATTTGATTTTTTTCGCTCCAAATTAAGGGGCGGACCTTTTTGTTTATAAACAATTCCACCACAGCTGGGTGTTGACATATTTATCAACGCATATAATATTATTACCTCATTGAAGTATATACTACGTAAGTGGAATGGATGCCTAGTAACATAGTTTTGAGGCCAAGAATTTAATGCAATCCGCAATACTTGTGGTATACCTATCTCTGTTTAACTCATACTAAATATAGGAAAAATTAACTTACCAACACAAGAAAAAATGATTATAATTGCTTGATATTAGTATGTTAAATTTATTTATCAGGACATTTACTTTGTATATATTTATTTATAAGTTACTTAAGTAAAATAATTTTATTTATTACTTCTCTGACTAGTTTGTTCTTCGTTTGTTCTTTGACTAGTTATTGTCTTTAGTTTTGTGCATGGCTTTTGTAAAAGCATGGGAGTGTACGTTCCAAATCTACTAATAAAAAATGATCACTGCGAATTCTGGTACTTTTAGGAGAATACCAGTTTTCTCTTCTAATGGCTAATCCATTGTTTTAATAGCTCTGGGGATTAAAAGGAAACTTATAATGACAAGAAAAACCAGAAACTTTAAGAAATAAACACATATAATAATTATGGATAAAACATGTATCTTAAACTTAGGTTAGAGCTATAAATATATGAGATGAACTAATTAACATGTGAGGTAAAATATTTAAATTGTGTAAATACGCAAAGCTAAACGAGTACAAGGAATACGACAATACCACAATATATCCCTCTCGCTTTGCCTCAATTTTAAGGACCAAACTTGACATATCCGCCATTACAGTTGCATAGTGTATAGTTCAATGTATTATCTAAACAACAGACGCCATCTATCGCCGAATGTAAAACGTTATAAGCAACAAATTATACAGAAATCTGCATTACCAACCCGCATTTCAAATTTTGCACAATTTTAAATACATGAGCTCAACATTCAACACGGAAAAATATACGAACGGTATCATAGTTTGACTATTTTTTGCCGCCCGTATGTTGCTCAGTAATATAGCATATACGTGAGGTGAATACGTCGCTACCATAGCATACCTGATTGCCTGAAGCTTCCACCATTTCATATATTATCTAACAAAAACGGTAACGGAATGGTGAATGCACTGGGCCTGGAGGAGTAGTGTACCGGATTCAACCATCTATTTCCTTCTTCCCACACCTTTTACTTCTACTACCACTATTATCCTTCATGCTAACATTTCCTTCTCTGAATGGTTACCTCTAAATTCCGTGCAATCTAATTCCGTACCTTTTGTAATTGGATACACATAGAAAGAAGAACATCAAATAAAAGGGTCCATTGAGATTTTAAACCTATAGCAACTTCAAATTCCGTACACAAAAACTTTTGAAACGTAGTATTAACTGTATTTGCTATAAATATTTTTCTTTTGCATTAATGTATTTTCCTCGCCTCTCTAATTTGTTACTGATCCTAACATTTACACTTTTCTCCAAATTGCTCAAAGTAAAAATAGCAACGTTGGATTCATACGAGGAATGTCATTTTAATTTTAGATATAGCCACATAGAGGGCGCAAATAAGAAAACATATGGACCCGAAATTAACCTCAACATTTTATTGACACGTGTTGAAAATTTCGTCAAAGTAGTGATTTAGTCACAGTGAATTTTTAAAGTTAGTAAGACGTTCAGAAACTTGAAATTGAATCCGAGCGACAATTTTTTCCAATTTTCAAAGAAGTTTATCGCAACAACATTGCCTTGCCGAGTTGGATACTGTTTTTAGTAATGAAGCACCAGACCAATCGCAAATTTCTTGTTGGTACTCTGAATTCAAACGTGGACGCAGAAATCTCAGCGATGATCCTAGACCACGCCGACCAAAATCAGCGGTTACTCAGGAAAAAGTTGATGCTGTGCGCGAGATAATTAATGAAGATCGTCAAGTAACTTACCGGGAGATCCACAGTTCCTTGGGATTTCTAAGACCTCAGTCCGAAAGATTTTACATGATGAGTTGGGCGGGAAAAAAATATTTTCTCGTTGGATCCCGCATTTGTTGACCGAGGAGTAAATAGCGGCTCGTGTCAGTTGGTGTCGAAGAATATTTCAACAGAGGCCTCTCCAAAAATGTCTACAGTAGGGTTAGTGGTGACGAGTTTTAGATTTATTCTTATGAACCCGAGAATAAACGTCAGTCTACTGTTTGCGTTTTACAATGTGAGGAGAACCCAACCAAAGTCGTCCATTCCCGCAGTGTGTCGAAATTCATAGATAGCAACTTTTGTATCAAAATCCGGACATGTGGATACAATTCCTTTACAAAATCGAAGGACGGTAACTGCTGATTGGTACACAACCGTTTGTTTGCCAGAAATCATTTCTGAGCTGCGAAAAAACAACCCACAGCGTCGGATCATCCGTCACCATGATAATGCGAGTGCTACACTGCTTGACAACTATTTGCTTGATCATCCTCCGTACAGGCCTGACTTAAGTTCCAGCGATTTTGTGACATTTCCCGCCATCAAGAATGCACTCCATAGTCAAAAATTTCAATCACCTGAAGATGCAGTCATTGCTTTTCAAATGACCATTTCAAGCATACCCATTGAAGAGTGGAATAAGTGCTTTAACAATTGGTTTGAGCGAATGCAAAAGTGCATCGACAATGGTGGCAAGTACTTTGAAAAATAATAGAGCTGAAATTTAAACTATTGCTTTTTGTTAAAGCTGTATGCAAATTTAAAAAGACATCCCTCGTATTCCGGATATATATTTCGTAAAAAATGTTTGTATGTATTCATGGTTTATCTTCTTTTGGAGCTGGCAAACATATGCAAGCAACTTTTGGCACCATTATCGGTGAAAGGGAAGCTGATTGCAGTGGGAATTCTTAAAGTCTCTGGATCAATATCTTCTTTATACCCGGTGTTTTCATTCCTTGGACTTTGTTCCGGTGTCATATAGCATACTGTCAATATTAGTAAATACTGACACCCGTGTAATTGGTTCATAACTACAGTAGAAAAGGAAAAGAATTTAATGAAGACGAGGTTGAATATTTCGGTATAAGATGCTGAAACAATTAGAAATATTCATTTTTTACAAATATTTTGATAGTTTCTTTACTATATATTTACTGATAGTTTTTTAATTACTTTCGTTTTGAACTTGCAAAACAATCGTAAACAAATCTTTGTAAGTCGGGCGTGATAAAAGAAAACCAATTGAAACCAAAAAATGTTAATGACAAACTGTTTATGGGGTGTATTATCTAACCCTGTCTTGTCGGGTAAAAACCGGTGTGATAGAAGGTTGTAACACTTGAGCCCACTGCGGGTATCGCATTACTACTAAAAGGCCGAACTGATTTGATACAGTTTTGTTTTGTTTTACAAATTTTTGGCACTTCTTTTTAATTCCAGGATATGTCTTTAGCAAAGTTACTTAATGCAGTATTTTTTGACTACAAACGGTGTAGCAGTTAAAATGAAAAATATGCATTTGTATACCACATTGACTATAGAATTTTTTTTTGATTTGATAATCATTTGAAGTTTCTCATTGCTATAAAAGATAAATTTCAATTTCAAATTTATATATATATATATATATTTCTACTAAATACAAATTCAAAACGTCCATACTACAATAAGGCATAGCGAGCGGCATATGGCCTTTTTTATAATATTTTAGAATGTTTACCAATAATCGACCCTCGCGACAGGGGGCTAAACAAATTATGAATATCAGGCGGATGAAGCTTTTGATCATCATGATGATGCTGATGATGTTTATCATCATTATACTACGAAAGGAGAGAAAAAGAAATCGTGGGGATATGCCAATAGTAAGTTGGTTTCTGTGCGTTTTAAATCAAAATATTTAATTTTGTTGGTCATTGATTGATATCAGGGAGATCCAAAAATTGAATAATAAAAAGCTGGTATGACTCTTTATTGACTCAAACGGGTATAACACTGATTTAAAAATTTTTAGGTTACTAAAGTCACAGATTATTTATAAAACTAAAAAGTCACAGTAACAACTATTCAACCAAAACTGTGGTATCGATTCATCGCACACCAATAACGTGATGAGAAAACTAAACTTTGTTCAGGCCCAAGATGCAGAGCTATCAAATTTCACATTTTTTGTAGAACTTTTGTCTGACAGAACATGTTTGTAACACAAATTTTTCATTTTTCTGACGTAATAGATCTTAGTTTCGTTAAAAATATTTTTTAAACTTGCAAAAATAAATGTCTGGTTTTTAAATGTCACATAATTTTTATTTCTGCCCAAATTAGATAAATTGGATTATGGTCATAGTGATCCTTTTGTATTGAGTTTTAGCCATCTGGTCGAAGGAGTATCCACCCAAAGGTTGTTTTATCATTATTTAAAATGACTAAAAGATTCCTGGAATGGTATATAGTATTATTTAATAGTCCTCTAGTTTGCGAATGATGTACAAAAACCAAATCACAAATCAAGCATAATTCATCTTATCAAGTAATAATAAATAATACATAAAACCTTTATTGGTATATTTGTACAAAAGTAACAATCATCACTAAATACACAAAAATATTTATAAATTCAATAAAAATTACCAAAAATATGCCCC
>WYDF02311296.1:0-10614 GCA_009867245.2 Adranes taylori
ACTCGTGATTTTTAATTGACTGACAATGTGGTTAATGCTATTTATAATTCAAAAATTTGTTAGGGTAATTCACGAGTCGAGTCATAGCTATTTATAGTAGATACATATGAATTGACTCATGGTTTTTAGTTCACTGACAATGTGCATTATGCTATTTATAATTCAAAAATTTGTGAAGGTGATTATAGTTCAAGAATTTGTTACCGCTATTCACGAGTCGAGTCATATAATAGTCGGGTTGAGTCATATCTATCTATAATAGATAGATATGACTCGACTCGTGATTTCTAATTAACTGACAATATGGTTAATGCTGGAATAAGGTAATGGAACTACCCTAAAACATTATGAATAATGAATAGCATTAACTATATTGTCAGTCTATTGAAAATCACGAGTAGAGTCATATCTATCTATCTTTTTTAAATACTAAAAACAATAAATCTTATTATATTATACCGTTATTGTGTTTACCTAACTATATGCACTTTATAATAATGATTACAATTCGGCTTTAATAAAATTGAATTCCGTAACACTATTACAATTAATTTAAGTGCATACTGTACATACACGCATGAAAAGGCTCTGACGTAAACCTATTACAAGCAATAGTGAAAGTGTCCTCGCGCTTTTTCCGGACAAGAAAATTTAATGCCCCACAAGAGATTTATGCGCCCGCAGACACGATAAAAAGGAAAAGGCGGCAAATTATTTTTCCTCCGGAAGAAAAATCTTTTAAACGAATAGCTGGTGACTCAATTTTGTTATAGGAGAAATTATTAAATTGCAAAGTGTCTCAAGTGTAACATATGAAAAAAAGAGGAAGCAAAAATCTGTGCACATTTTTTTTAACATTGTCTCCGTTTTGCGTTATTAAAATGTTTTCGATTGATATTTTATTTTCTGTATATCTATAATTTTAGGTTTTGTACATAAGCCTAAAATTATAGCTGACTCACTTACTCAATTAGTTACAAGCTGCAATATACAGCTCTTAATAAGCCAGCTTTTAGGTTAGGTAGTATATATTTAAAATTCTAGAAATTTATGTAATACATACTTAAAGCATGAAAAAGGAGGTGCAGTTGGAGCAGATGGAATACCTACAAAGGTGTGGAGTTGAGTACAAACGGTTGAATTAAATTTTGTAAACAAAAGATACCTGATGAATGGAAAGAGGGAGAGATAAACAATTACAAAGGGATGGATCGCTGTAATGAATAGGTTGGAAGATTAATGAACAAAAAGGATTACAAGATTTTAAACGAGAAAAATGTGTTGTTGAGAACATATAATCGGTTTATAAGGGATAGGTAATCAGTAGATAATCTTGTGATAATAAAGTATCTAATGAGACAGGAGTTGTGTAAAAGAGATAGGCTCGAAACAAAGTGAGCATTTGACAACATTGTAAGAGAAAAGTTATGGTACAGGATGAAAGAAATTGGAATGAAATGGAAATAATTGTTAGGGTGATTCAATAGAAATAATTTGGAGTGATAGTGCGAATAAGGAGGATGGTAAGTGAAATGTATGACGAAACAAAGATCAGAGCAAGAGTGGGAAGCAATGTGTATCAATGGTTTGGAATAAAAAAGGGGGTAAGACAAGAGTTGATGATCCCTGGGAGCCTGTTTACCATCTACATATCGGATTTGGAAGAAGTATTAAGGAAGAAACAGAATGGAGGTGTGACGATAGAGAGAAAGAAAGTGTGAGCTTTAGGTTATGCAAATGATGTAGTATGTATGGCGAAAGACAAAAATGGAAAAAGATAAATATAATGGTATGCAAGAAAGGAGAGAGAGAGAGAGATTGTAAAAGAGGTAAATTTGAATTAAGAGAAAGAGAGACTGAGAATGTAGAAAACTATTGAATGGGTAAGATGAGTGTAGGAATATGTACATGTATAAAAAAAATATGTATATATATATAGCGTCGTTTCTTGTCTTCAGGGGTATATCTCTCGTGGCAGGCATTACGTTTGCCAACGTTTCGCCAAAGTCGCATCTGGCATTGACGAGGCTTAGGGAATGCCTCGACGGCTTTCTTAGAAGTATTGTCGAAGACTCTCTCTAAGTCTCGATAATGCCAGATGTGACTTTGGCGAAACGTTGGCAAACTGAAATGCCTACCACGCGAGATGTAACCCTGAAGACAAACAACTACTCATTAGATTACACTCGCGGATACCTCAAATTTCAATATATATATATATATATATATTCCTACATTATTATAAAGTACATATAGCTTTTTGTTAAAAACTATAACAGTAGTATAACATGATAAGGTCTATTGTTATTAGTAGTTATAATAGATAGATATGACTCAACTCTTTTTATAATTAAAAAAATTATAAAAAGCATTACCACATTGTTAGCGTGATTCTATTACCATACTCCATTAGTATTTTGACTACTGGAATATGGTAATAGAATCACGCTAACAAATTTTTTATTTATAAATAGCATTAACTATTAGTCAATTAAAATCAGGAGTCGAGTCATATCTATTTATTATAGATAGATATGACTCGACGGGACTCGACTCTTGAACTACTCTACTCTTGAACTACCCTAACAAATTTTGAATTATAAATAGCATTAACCAGATTATCAGTCACTTAAAAATCATGAGTTGAGTCGTAAATTATTAAATTTATCTATTATAAATACTAAACAAATAAAAAGTAGCGAACTAGAGATAAATTGATTGGTGTTATTATTTGTTCTTCGGATTTGAACGAGATTTCTAGATATGACTTGACTCGTGATATTTAATTCACTGACAATGTGATTAATGCTACTTATAATTTAAAAAAATTATTAGAGTGATTCACGAGTTCAGTCATCTCATAGTCGAATCGAGCCATATCTATCTATAACAGATAGATATGGTTAATGCTATTTATTATTCGAAACTTTGTTAGGATGGTTACATTACCATGTTCCAATAGAATTTTTACTAATGGTATATGGTAATGGAATTGAACCATCCTAACAAAAATTTGAATTATAAATGCATTAACCATATCTATCTATCTATCTATCTATCATAGACAGATATGACTTGACTCGACTATGAGATGATTCGACTCGTAAATCACCCCAACAAATTTTGGAAAGATTGGTATTATTATTTGTTCTTCGGATTGAAACGAAACTTCTAGATATGACTCGTGATTTTTAATTGACTGATAATGTGGTTGATGCTACTTATAATTCAAAAATTTGTTATAATAATACACGAACCTAGTCATATCATAGTCGAGTCGAGTCATATTTATCTATTATAGATAGGTATGACTCGATTAGACTGTGATATGACTCGAGTCTTGAACCACCCTAACAAATTTTTTATTTATAAATAGCATTAACTATTAGTCAATAAAAATCAGGAGTCGAGTCATATCTATTATAAATAGATATGACTCGACGGGACTCGACTCTTGAACTACCCTAACAAATTTTGAATTATAAATAGCATTAATCAGATTGTCAGTCACTTAAAAATCATGAGTTGAGTCGTAACTTATAAAATTTATCTATTAGAAATACTAAACAAATGAAAAGTAGCGAACTAGTGATAAATTGATTGTTGTTATTATTTGGATTGGAACGAGATTTCTTGATATGACTCGACTCGTGATTTTCAATTGACTGACAATGTGATTAAGGCTACTTATAATTAAATTTTTTATTACAGTGCTTCACGAGTCTAGTGATCTCATAGTCGAATCGACTCATATCTGTCTATAACAGATAGATATGATTAATGTTATTTATAGTTCAGAAATTGGTTAGGATGGTTCCTTTACCGTATTCCTATAGCATTTTTACTAATGGTATATGGTAATAGAATGGAACATAGCATTAGCCACATCTATCTATTATAGACAGATATGACTCGACTCGACTCATAAATCACCCGAACAAATTTTTGAATTATAAAGAGCATTAACTACATTTCCATATCAGGAGTCTAGTCATATCTATCTATTATAAATACTAAGCAAACAAAAAGTAGCGAACTAGAGATAAATCGATTTGTATTATTATTTGTTCTTCGGATTGAAACGAGACTTCTAGATATGACTCGTGATTTATAATTGACTGACAATGTGGTTGATGCTACTTATAATTCAAAAAATTGTTATAGTGATTCACGAGTCGAGTCATATCATAGTCGAGTCGAGTGATATCTATCGATATTAGATAGATATGACTCGACTCGTGATTTTTAATTGACTGACAATATAGTTAAGTATTAAATACTTAAAATTTTCATTTTCAAAGATATAAGTGTTAAAAATTTCTGCGCTATCCATTTCTCTTGCTACACATTGAATTCAATTTTCTTCCTTCGAATTCAACTTTATATTTCATTCGTACGATTTTTTCATATATAATAGAAAACAACATTATGATGTCAAGGAACCAATCTATAATACATATGAGTTGTTCTCTGTTGTTGTATTGTTCGTGTCAAACGTAAAAAAGAAACCTTTTGGAAATTCAATTATCAAAAGTCTAAAGTTTTGATTTCTAGTTTATCTCTACCTAACCTATCATTTATTTACTAACCTGCTTTTCCCTTTGTTTTAGAGGTATCTATATAGTTTGCCTTAGTGTTCAATCAAGTTGAACAGTTTAATAAGCAACGTCCAACTATAGAAGAAAAGAAGCAAATTCAAAAGAAAATGTTTTATTTATTTTTTATTAATTATATTAAATTCAAAATTAATATTTAGCTATTTAACTATTATAGATATATTTCGTCAATTATTATCAAAACAATACTTAAGGAGTTAAATCGTACAAATCATACAACGAAATACTATATTTTAAAATTGACTGTTTTGTTGATATTTTTTTGTTTTTCATTTTAATTGTTTTACATGATATTTATTGTTAATTTTTTCTTTATATGAAGTTTTAATTTATATTTGAGTCTTATAACAAACGTCGTATTCGTATCACTTAACTTAATGACAGCTATCTTTCTCCACGTGCTTGATGAATTTGAAAAAAAGAAGTCTCGCACATATTTTTCATGTAATAATATCAGTAAAACGCTTTAGCAAATCAAGTTGGTTTTATTTAAGTTAAAGTAACAAGTGCAATTAATTGATTCATTTACTATAAAAAGCTTTTTAATCGATTATCATTATCGACAACAGATTTGGTGAAGTCGTATAACTTACTCAATAAAAGCAATTTAGCCTTCCCGAATTTGTCCACTGAAAAAATTGCACTTGCAGCCATACACACATTTTCAACATTTGACTGGGAAATAGGATGGGGCAATTCGATATGGGTTCTATGGATAGAGAAATTCGCTTAAAGTATGTATCCAATGTCATTAGAAATGTTGAGTAAAAACGTCATCAAAGTCACAAGATCACAAGAAGTTAAACTAACGCAATCCGTATCACAACCAAGAAAGATCCTTCAATGGTTTATATCATGAATCAATATTGTATTTGATCTTGGAAACTACATCACAACAAGTTGCAAATCAAGAATAAAATTACAGGAAATAGCAACGACTTAATACAACTGAATCTTGAGTGCAAAGTCTTAAATAAATTGTAACACAGCATGTTACTCTAAATAGATTTAATAAATAAATTGTTACACCGCGGCACTAGTAAGAAACCAGTTCATAGGATAATACAGTTGAAATGTATGAAAGAGCTTACGTATTACGCAGTAAATACAGACACAGTAATATAGTGACCGCAGAGAGACTGGTATAGTTATTGTTCGCTGCTGACATACTTGCATACACAATATCTGTTTCTAATGTGTGTGGTAGGGAACGCGTGAAGTGTTCTCTGTCCGTCCATCAATAGAAAATGCTGTGGGAAACAGCGTCCGCTAGTAATTGATTTGTACGTTTTGCCTTATCGCCGTGGCTGCACTTTATTTAACGAGGACCGTAGACGTAGCAATTAATGAATGGGTGAGTACATAGAGACAAATGTTGTGTAGCGGCTCACGCCTACAAATACAGCCGTTTTGTATAGAATATTTTAGTTCATTTCATGAAATCGAAGTACCAGCAGCAACAGCAGCCAGTAGCCCACGACCAGCCCAGCCTATTGTAAGCAATCGCCGATCACCGCCGGATAAATAAGCGTTTTGTGAGTGTGTGTATATATTTTACACTGTTTTATTCCTTGTATTTATAATAGCTTTGTTTCTCTTTCTACCTTACATATTTCCTATAGCGCTGTAGTGTATGTTGCTAACCCGTGTCCGCCCTGATTAATTAGAGTCGCTCAGCGCACTTAACGCTGGTGATCGCCACTGTGTTGAGCGAACAACAGTGGTTTCCCTTTGCACCTACTACACCGCTGGAGCCTATGTTTCTAACCAAGAGATCGTTCAGACTAGTAACAGTCGCTCAATAATCTTAACACCTTTGTTCGACCGGAGTGTTGACTGAACTATAGTACTCTCCCTTTACACCTACGACCCCACTATAGTGTATGCTTCTAACCACTGCGTCGTTCAGGTTAGTGACAGTCGCTCAGTAATCTTAACACTTTTGTTCGATCAAGGTGTTAAGTGAACTATAGTGGTTTTCTAATAGTCATGCAATCCTCATTGCCTGAACTACCCATTGTATTAAACCACGCTTTTACATGCGTCCCGCATAGTTATTGTTTAATTATCATATCACCGCACGTTTGCACCGCTTGTATGTAACATTTTGTATTCATTGATTGCTTTATTAGTTGATTTATTATTTGCTAACCGTCATTAATGCGTACTGTTTTATTTGACATTTCATAAATTGACGTTTAATTTTGTATTTTGAAGACCAATATACGTATTTTGTTAAATCATTAAAGCTGTTTCACTAATTAGTAGAAAGTTTATTTCAGCTGCCAGCAAGATCACGAATTCCAGCGCAACTCACATCGTAGGTACATCTACATGTGTTATTGACAAAGCAGTGTAGCTTGGTTATAAAACGTTTGAAACATATGAGATCAAATTTCGCTGTCAAACACGCATACTATTTTTTGATAGATCCGAAAAATACCGATATCACGTAACCGTTACATTTTAGAGCGATTTTGGAACAAGTCTCAAAAGCTGAAAGGCTATCTGGTAGGAACCGTAGACAACTACTATTGTTTAACGGTACAATGGGAAAATAAAATACTTGTAGCATAATGGTCATTTAATTGGCTAACGTTACAATGGCAAAAATACACCATTTTGACTGTTCGACATATATATTAGTTTTAATCACCCACACGCTATCTACGGCACCGCTAGTACTGTTGAGTCATTGAAGTTCAAGTCACGACGCTACTACGGTGCGTGTGTTGAGTCATCGAAGTATGCCTGCACCTGTCTGGCTAATTGTTTTGTATAAAAACGATCGCAAATAAGTTTACTCTAGGTCACTTTCAAATTACAAAACAAATCTGTTTCATTATATGTAACTTTGTTTTACTAGTCAGCAAGATAAAAACTCATTGAACTATATTATGACTTGTTTACGTTCTACATACGTTTTATTATGTGCATTTAATTGATATCAGAATATATTTGGTAGATGATTCAAATCCAGATGTTAAAAGAATGTTTACTTTTCAAAGTGTTTAAACTTATATTCTTATATTTTAGCATACAAAACGTGTACCTTTTCTATTGTTAAAGTACTCAGTTTTTCTAGTTTTTAATCTGTTATATTTGTTGATATTTGTTAATAAAGAGGAAGTTGTTTTCTTAATATTCTTAGAATTTTGTTTATCTTGACGATGTTTGTTTATCTTGCAATTTTCCTTTAAGTTTGATTAGAACAAATGTGGACTACAGTGTATTGTCACCTTTAAAACTAGGTAGGGGATTGTGCTAAACACTGTTGAACCTAAAGTCATGTTGAAGCAATCGTTGCACCGAGAATGGGAAGAATTGTTGCCGAAAAACTGTCAAGACTAACACAGCTAACGCCCAAATTATTATTATCCATTGTTGTCTTGTTAAATTCCTTTGGTTCATAAAATTATATTAAACAATATTTTACAAAGTTACTTTTTGTCACTCCATATTGCCGCGTAGCAAAAAGAAGGGTTGAAATATGTGGAGCTAGTTGGAAACAGTAATTAGAAAGAAAAATTTAATTTTAAATATTGTTGGCAACGTTAAATCTTTAAAGTCTAGATTTACATAGGAGAAATATTTCAGTTTTTACACGAGTTTAGCTGGAGCGGAAATAAGTTAAATTCCATTGGAGGGGTGTTGAATGTCAGGGTTAGTTACTAAACCTCTCTAGTTGGAAGATAGTTAAAAACAGCAGGTAAGGAGTCAGTATATAGAATGCGGTTTAACTAAAACGTCGCTCAATTTTAAGTTAGAAATCAAACTGTTGAGACTGCGACTTACTCTTCTGTAAATGATGTATCGACACAAGAATGTAAGGTCTATTTTTTATTAATCTAATATGTTGAAATGAAGTACAAAGGGCGGGTTGATAAGTTGTTTAACATGTATCTATTTTAATAATCTTGAAACATCTTATATTATGATGTTAATTAAAATTAGAGCAGCAGAGCCGCTGGGGAGCAACAAAACTTTTAAAATTGTTTTATTTTTGCTGCTTTATATATAAATTATTTTCGGTGCTTTATATATAAATTATTATAATATATTATTTTTGAGTTTCGCGGGGCAACGGATGCAATCCATATGCCACCATGTTTGCGTGTCAGCCATGTTTGTTTACATATCACTAACCTCACATCTCCAAACACAACGTAGCACCATCTAACGACGAATTAATGAAGCAATATCTAGACGAGAATGCAGGAATCTGTATTATTCTTATCACATACATCACCTCATATTAACAGCTCCTCTTTTCGCTGTATTTATACACTGGGAGGGTGATCTGAGACCTGTGGTTTTCCTCTACTTTATCGTTCAGTTAAGTAAAACTATGCTTTGTCAAGCAAACTAAATATTTAAATACTGATTACATTTCTACCATATAGAGAACCCCCAATCACAACCCCATTAAACGGGGTGCGACAATATTTGGAATACGTAAAACATACATACCGGTGTCGTGTAGAACACTAAAACGTTTATCAGCTGTTACACGACTATTTCCTGCAGTTAATACGCGACGACTGTGACGTTCCCTATCTTCCTTTTTCCACATGACGGTGTTGTCCGCACCAATATCGCGCACCACGCACGTAATCAAAGCATCATCACCTTCAGATGCGTGTACGGGATTTGTTATACTATCTCGCATTGAGGGTATACCTATATCAATTAGAAAAAAAAACCAGTTAAAAACTAGGTTAAAAATAAACATATGCATCACAAAGAATAATTTGTTTATTTACTGTTCAATTTTAATACTAGGATATATTATCACAAATACATTTGAGAATTAAGTGGTGAATGTTTCGGGCTCATTCTCAGCGAATTCACCATAAAAATATAAATATAATTATGAAATATGTTTCACCTTTTGAGTTTTAGTCCATTATGTCTATGTCCTCTATTTTTGAGTACTCTATTTCCAAGTTTTCTCAAAATTCTCTGCGACTCACTCGTTAAAGCTATGGGCCGGTTATGTGTTGATGTTGTACTTATACCCTGATTATTGTTATCAAAGCACAATCCCATCAATGCACAATCCAATCAAAGGACTTTTAAATTTTTAAGTTCGAGTTAAGGTGAATTGAAGAAGGCTTTAGGATTTATCATCCTCTTCAGCCTGGAACTGTTACTAAAAAAATTTACGAACTTCCAATACTTATTTAACACTAGTAGTATAGCCATGAGAGATCTCGCTCAAAATGTCCGGAAGAAATAAATTGGATCAAAACCCTACTACCATTTGATCAGTTGACCTTGAACTGAATGGGATTTCTGGCTCAGGTGTCCATAAGAAAATACATTGGATCAAAAAGTACAATTAGGTTAAATGAATCTTAAAAAATGCGGTTGAACTACGAGTTTTTCGCGATCGCCAATTTATCAAAAAATGTAAAAATATGCAGTGCTCAAATGGAGCCCCAAAAATATCGTTTGAACCACTATTGTTTGCGAATGAAATTCTCTCGGCAAAAAAGTTACCTGAAATTGGAGGCGGTGCTAGTACGTACTTGAATTTAAAAGCGAGTATACATATGAATTTGCCTTTGGAATATATTTCATTAATTTCTTTATGATTTAATTTGTTATAAATTATACTTCTAATTAATTTAGTTCATGATTTCATTTTCAAAACGCTTACATACAGGGATTCACACTACAACTTAAAAGTTCTTATTATCGACTGTTTTTTCGAGCTATGTATTTTTTATCTCACACTATTTTACCCCATCTTATGATAAAATTGCATTCATTTAATCACTAATGTAAATTGCATTCATTTAATCACCTTTAACCTGTAAGTTTTTTCAGAATTGCTATCGCCATGAATAATATAAATCCAATCAGATATGCTCTCTTTACTCATACGTATGTCCTATCGTACAGAACGATTTGACTTATTATTGATTGATTACTAATCAGATCTATTTATCCACACATATACTCCCAACGACGTAACACAGGTTACTCACTCACT
>WYDF02311296.1:10714-28457 GCA_009867245.2 Adranes taylori
TTATTGATTGATTACTAATCAGATCTATTTATCCACACATATACTCCCAACGACGTAACACAGGTTACTCACTCACTCACTTCGGTAGGCCCCGGATGTGTGTAAATAAATTTGTTCCACTTTAAATTAGATAAAATAGAATTTAATTAACGATAAAAGATTATTTCTACATTTTAATTGTAAAACTTATTTACCATAACTGATGCGTTTTTTCCAACTAGTTCACAAGCAGCTTACGCTTGTGCGGCTTACGTAATAGCAAACAAGCGGCTTAAGTAATAACAACATTGCATAATATCTAGGCATTCCTGAATTATTCACAAGTATCAAGCGAACAAAACTGTCTAGTATAGAACTAAATTCGAGAAATTTCCTCGTTATACTCGCCACCGTCACGGGAAAATTCGCCCTCGAATTTTAAAAAACAAAGAACATAGAAAGCCTAATTAAACCAAAATAGTTTACATAATTTCTACAAATAATTTTATCTACAAACTTATTGTATGTTCCCCTTAAGGTTGGACTTTTCTTCAACATAAATCCATATATTGTTTTTCAACTTAAGGCTAACTGCTTTTCAATATAAAACTATCTAATCCTCACCTAAGTTTAACTAATCTTCACATAAGTCTAACTATTTTTTTAACATTAGGTAAGCGTGCGAGATTATTTACAAAGGTTGTGCAATTGACTAATTGTCAAATTGATACTAACTTTCTCACCCTAATAATAATACAAAAGATTAATACACCGCGTACAGTTATATGCGACAAGATTGATCGTAAATAAAATACTATTTTTCTTCATTTAAGATATTGATTTTTTAATATAATACCATTTGTTTGGCTCGAGCGTGTAAGGTACTGACGTATATCCGTATGGAAACTCATTAAAGATTGCGTGCTTTTCCACAACTACCTTTCCAGATTTGTAATGTTTACAGTTGCTAATAAAATAATTAAATGACCTTTTGACCTCTTTCAGTAGCATATTACTACACAACAACGTCTATTACCTTCTAGTGACGGTGGTTTAACTAGCCTAACCGAAAACAGGGTATATATATATACATTACATGTCGTGACCGGTCGCTATTAATTCCTGTAGTTAAAACGTTCTAGTGTTGGCCATAGTGGCCTATTTAATTTAAGACATGTACATAAGAGCAAATGCGCTGGAATAAAAGATAAAAAATTTAATAAATACCACATAATAATATAGAATATTGATTTTAGGTAAAACATATGTTTTAATTAGAAGTTAAATAATTAAATCTCAGAATAAAAATTTAGGTCAGAAAAAATAGATATGCGAAATAAGTCAGAACACAGGTGTCCTTTCGTAGGTGAGGAGACGAGTGTAGCTAGAAATAAACGGGGAAAAGAAAATAATTTTTTTACGCGAATATGTTTTGCGTCCCATGTGTTAGAGAGAGAAAGATAATAAAAACATAATCTAAATAATAGGTTTTCAGATAAGCAGAAGTGAGATGCAAAGATGCAACAAACTTCTGCTGAAACTCTGTACAAAATTGCGCGAGGTGAGCCGATATGAAAGTATAGAAAAGATAAATCTCAGAATAAAAAATTAGGTCAGAAAAAATAGACATGCGAAATAAGTCAGAACGCAGGTGTCCTTTCGTAGGTGAGGAGACGAGTGAAGCTAGAAATAAACGAAAAGAAAATAATCTTTTTACGCGAACATGTTTTGCGTCCCATGTGTTACAGAGAGAGAGAGAGAGAGAGAGAGAGAGAATAAAAAAATAATTTAAATAATAGGTTTTCAGATAAGCAGAAGTGAGATGCAAAGATGCAACAAACTTCTGCTGAAACTCTGTACAAAATTGCGCGAGGTGAGCCGATATGAAAGTATAGAAAAGATAAATCTCAGAATAAAAAATTAGGTCAGAAAAAATAGACATGCGAAATAAGTCAGAACGCAGGTGTCCTTTCGTAGGTGAGGAGACGAGTGAAGCTAGAAATAAACGAAAAGAAAATAATCTTTTTACGCGAACATGTTTTGCGTCCCATGTGTTAGAGAGAGAGAGAGAGAGAGAGATAATAAAAAAATTTAAATAATAGGTTTTCAGATAAGCAGAAGTGAGATGCAAAGATGCAACCAACTTCTGCTGAAACTTTGTACAAAATTTCGCGAGATGAGCCGATATGAAAGTATAGAAAAGATATTCAGAACTGTGTTAAATTTTTATCAGTCCAGTCTTAAGTTTATTTTCTAATCGCGCTGTATTGTCGTTCATTATTGTGGGAATTATGGCTGAAGTACAGATGGAAGGGGGAAAATATTTTAACTAAAATAAAATAGAATTAACTTTTATTTGTATTTTACAAAATACAATTAACTTGCTCACTAGTTTTTATATTTACTTACGTATTGAGTCTAAAGTTTATCGCTATAAAATGAATGTTTATGCAACTATAATTAACGAGAACCAATTCTTTATTAATTATTCTGTAATTACTCTCTAATTATTTTCGACTTTGGAGGAAACTGTGCTGTATCCGAATTAACATTTATGTAAATCAAATAAATCTTAACCAATGCTTGTTTTATTATTTGGAAAAATTCATAAACCCATTATGATTATTGTATAAATTATTTGAATAGTGTTTAGTAATTCATGGCCCGTACTTGCTTTATTAAGATTGTACCTAGTTTTCAAATAATCTTTTACTATTTTGACTACGCCCTAAATAAATCAATATTATTTACTCTACTGGGCTGATTGTGTAGAAGCCAACTCGATTCCATGTCACAAATTGTAACGTGACTGAACATTTAACTGGTAGATCGCCTACAGTTATTTATGAGCTCAGAAATCTCAAACAAAATACAACGTAGAGTTGAGAAGAAAAATGAAGAATGCTGAGTAGATTTATTGTTGGAAATGTTGATCAGAACAACAAGTTACATATTTCAAACAAAGCATAAATATTTCTCACAGAAAAATGGAAATCATATAATCATATCACGTTTACTAAAAAATGTTATTATTTATGCGGAGAAATGCAAAAAAAAAACAGAAAAAAGTGACATAGGAAATACTAAAAAAAAAATACCTACAAATATGCTCTCACATACGCGCACGGATCTCATAAATAGTTTCCTTCGACATAAATTCCAACGAAAGCAAAACGCGAAACGTAATTTTGGATATCCGCGTAAATTATTCTCGCGCATAATTTATGACTGCTTACCCTTTCGGCCTCGTTACGACCCTGTCGAGGTGATGGTTACGTACAGAACGCATAATATTCTCGCCGGCTCTCGTTCCCACTATGCGAGTATATCACCACGACGGCGGTGTTAGTATTAAAGCCGTTTGTTAAAATTTAAAGATGAGGTTTTCTCATAGTTCATAGTGAGGAAATGTAATTAATTATAAAACATTTCCTATGAGAGACATTTCATATGAGAGAAGTGCGGTGACAACTCAAGTGAAAACAGTATCAGTGGAGAAGATTGAGAAAGCGATCCAAAATATGAAAGAAAATCGAGCTCCAAGCCCTGAAGGAATATCAATTAAACTGATCAAGAAAGCCCTAGAATGTGTATCAATATTTACAAAATGTCTGGTACCGGATGAATGGAAGACAGGACATATTACGTCAATACACAAATAGATTCAAAATGAGAGTGCAACAACTAACGGGGCATAAGCGTGACGTGCTTAGTAGGTAGACTGTATGGGCGGATCCTAAACGAACGGATTGAAGAACACTACAAAGAATCAAAATATCTGAACAGGTTCAGAGTACGCCCATATCTTTATAAAATTTACATCATGAGAAAACCATTGGCATGGAACATGTGAAATAAATGGGGCTAGAGATAGATGGAAATTACCTAACTACGTTACTGTTTGCAGACGATCAAATAATACTCGCGAAAGACTACGACGATATTTCCTTCATGCTACGGAAGCTCCTAGGAAAATACGATCAAATGGGCTTAGAAATCAACATGGAAAAACCCAATACATGGCTCCATTAGAGATCCACATTGTATTGCAATATAGTGGTACAATAAAAGAGTATAAATATTTGGTGATAAATAAAATTCAACGGATTTTTGGGCAACGTATTATATTTAATATCACTTTTAGACGTTTGACAAAATAACCAGTGGAGTTACCTTGAGGATAAATATTACGGTGATTATACTCCCAGATAATTCCACCAAACAGTTATATTTACTTTTGATAAAATACAGGGAATATCTGGAGGATGAGAATCACGTCTAATATTTCCCATACTCGACAAATATTATGTTATTTCATGTATCGTATGTTTCATGACTACAAAATTGATATTATTTCATCTAATCATATTTGATAGATAAACGATTTACAAATTTAATTTAAATTCCCATTAAATAAAGTTATCCTCTTGAAAACCATTTAATAAAAATTCCTTTAGACGTAAGCAAATTATTACAAACGTTTTTATTGCAGATAATGATGTAATTAGACTACTCTAAGTAACATAACGCATATGGGTTGCATGTTTATATGTTTGTATATCGTAACATAGCATGCTACTCTGAATAAAATAAGTAAATAAATTGTGACACCGCGGAACTGGTAAGTAGTCAGTTCATAGGATAAAACTTAAGTGTAATTTAAACATATGAAGAAGCCTACATATTACGCATTAAATAAGTATACAGTAATAGCAAGAGAAAGATAGGTTTAGTTATTATTCACTGCTCAGTATGTATAAGCTGTATGATAAAGAGTAGGAAACGGAAATAATATTGATTTCTATATACGTTGGCTCGCAGTCATGTTGAGACTCCTGTGGTCTCAATGATTTGTGTTATAGACCGTAAAACGCAACAATTGACGAGTGAGTGACTATATAGAGACCCGTATAACAGAGCAGAAATTGCGTGGCGGCTCACGCCTATACATACAGCTATTTAGTATAGAATCTTTTAGTTCGTTTCATTAACTCGAAACTTCAGGAACAGCCGACGACCAGCTAAGCCGAGACGTAAGCAGCAGCGAGAGTCAGCGACAACCGGCGGAAAACTAAACGCCTGCTGAACGTTTTCACATAACCTACACTGCGCTATTGCACGTATTTATATTAGCTTTATATCTCCTCCTACCATTCCTACTTCCTATATAACTAGACTGTGAATCTAACCAACGTGGACTGAGGTTAGGCTCAATCACTCAGCAACGGTAGCACTAAGCGTCAAGCGCAGTGTACATTGTACACTGAATAATATACCTTGACATAAAATACAACTATATTAGTTGAATGAATTGGGGTAGAAATAAAACATACTAGTAAAGAGGTTATTTACATCATGACAAAAATACAAACATCCACTCTATTAAAAATGCATAGTCAAAGGCAAAATGAAAATATAAATTTTAAAGAACATAGTGGACGAATAATATCAGTAAGCTCACTACATCCTCTACTGTGTATAATTGTAGTCAGTGTCAACAGCGACTTGTCTTAATCACTCGGTAACGGCAGCATTAAGAGTGAACCGCAGTGTTACGGTGGCCTATAGTGCTATAGTAATCCTGACATCAGCATTATCCGAACCGTTGTGCTAATATATATTGTGCTACTGTTTATTTTGACATTTTGAAGTACTTAACATTTAATTTAAAAACTTTATTTGTATTTTGAAGACCAATAGACGGTTTTGTTAAATCATTAATGTTGTTTTACTAATTATTAGTAAGTTTATTTCAGCTGCTCGCAGGATCTTGAACTTGTGGGCAACTCATAAGATCCTGCTCGTGTCCTCAGTAAGCCACTGAGAAACGGAGGAACACTTTCATGCTTGAAGCTTGATGTGTTTTATTATTTCATGGTTCGTACTCAACCTATTTGAATCTGAGTTATTTAAATTAAATCATGATACGATAAATCTTAACCAGACTTATTTTATTATTTGGCAAAATTCGTAAATCCAAAATAATTGTTGTTGCATGTAAAATAAATTATTTTGTTGTTAATAGAGTATATTAAAGCCCATAGTGTTGTAATATGATTATGTTTTATTAATTCTGGGGCCCTACTTACTTTATTAAGATAGAATCTTAGTTTTAATTAAGCTAGGTTCCATAAACCATTGTTTCATTGCCACTTTTACTAGAGCCCCATTATTAAAACCCCATAAATTGTTAATTAATTTAAACTACGCTCCTAAATAATTTATTTATTATTGCTCTACCATTCCCGATTAAGTTCAGTGCGTTTTAACATAAACTGATTTATCTCATTGAAGCAAATTTCAACGTGACATATTTGTTGTACTCGTCGGGTGCTATGATTTTACAGCTTATCCGATTCTTTTCGATTTTTTGAAATTTCCTACTTTATTTTATTCACTTGAGACATAATAACAAATAGAATAAATAGTTTTTTGTCTAAACTAAAATTAGTTATGGGTTAAACATATTTCAAAACACTTAAGTAGTTCATATTGTTTTACTAGTTTTCTGTTAGTTTTATCTAGCATGTTAGTTATCTTATTTTTTATTCTTATCAGCTGATTGCTAACAGACTTCATGTTTGCAACAGAAAAAAATTCTAAAAACAAAATTAGGAAACCATTATGGCATAAAAAACACAAAATTAAAGTAAATGCATCAGAAAAAATAGCACACTTTCTCCAGTTACATATTCAATAGCAATAAATATTCATCATGGCACTACGAGTTGATTAAACCTAAACTCATGCGACGGTTGTGCTTTTGCGGTTGATGGCGCATACAAGGAAGGTATGGTGTGTTTTGACATCTTATATGCCGTAAATTTGATTTTCGACTAAAATCTCATAAAGTTTAGTAACACAGCCTAAATAAGGATATCAGGGGTTAACTGGAGGTGTACTACGTGATACTTTGTTTCCATTTGACGATATTCTACATTACAACTTATTATGAAAAGTGTTCAGATCAAATTACTTATAAATCATTTCAAAATTTTGATACAGGACCGCAAGAAAAATTTTGTAAATGGGAATAATGAATGTTTTTTGTTAATATATGTTTTGACGGAGTATCACTGTAACTATTAAACTTAAGGTTCATCCACTGATTAGGGGATCATATTTAACAAACGGTATTAGAGGATCCAGGAAAAACTGAATATTTTCCAAATGAATGGCCTATTCATTTACAGTTCAAAGCTAAGTTTCAAATATGTCCTTCTACCAATGGGAAGAAATATGGCTCAATATCAATTAAAATAAAACATCATAGCTTTAGTCTTAGCAAAGATTGGACAGCAAAGTGGTTACACCAAATGAACTAAAGTGTAGTTATTTTACACATTTACGGCTCGTAATTAGAGAATGATCTAACTACTTGGAGCACTGCTAGATGGACGTGGGGTTAACAAAACCCAAAATGACGCTACATTGAGTGGATCCATTTATGGAGAATTTCCTGGGAAGAAGCTGCTCTGGGCGTGTTGATGCGGCCGGTGACATTCGACATCATCGGCAATTAAATTGCTTGGCTTGAAAGAAATGTCTGATATCAAATTTTGGGAAGGTTGTACTTCCGGCCAATAGAGAAAGTTCTTACGCATGCGTCGGGCTTTCTAAGGATGAAAGTTGCATTGCTTTTGAGACGGTTATCTAAGAAAATGTACGTGGTGGTAATTTCTTGTCAAAATCTTTATGAGGTGAAAATCTTAAAAGCATTGCATTGACAACGCCTTCTACTAAAATGCGTGGAATTAATATCTAATCAAATTCGTTGAAAGCACAAAAGTGTGAAAAGCTTAACGACTTATTGAAAATTGGGTGGTGGAAATATTCGTTAACGCTTTTTCCAGTTAAAAATAATAATAGTAAATCCTCCGCGAAATAAAATTTAGTGAATTAATGATAATTTGGTATCAAAAGTAAGAAGGTGTCACTACGTTACCATAATCAAAAGATACCCTTCTTAGCAATGTAACGTTGTGGAGTAATAGTCTCTTCAAAATGACAATAAATAAAAACATTTAATTTAATGCAAAAGCATTGTTTGAACCGTATAGCTTTGATTCAAATCTATTTCTAATGAAATAAATTAAGTAAGAAGGAGAGAAACTTTTTCAATTACATTTTGAATTAATTCTAAAATTAATTACGAAATGGAAATAAAATATTCATGTACTAAATAATCCTCTTATTATAGCATCAACTTCTGATTACACTTTGCTACATGAATAAATAAATTTAAAAAAAAGATTCCTGTGTGTCAGTATTTTGTTTGTAATATGTATGAAGGTTAATAAAATGACTTTCAACATTAATTTAAAAGCTAGAAGAGCGAACTCCACAAATAAAAAGTTGGAAATTTTTACAAAAGAAATGATTTCATGGATTTCTGCAATGATAAGCGTTATAATATATTTGCATAGAATAGCTTGTACGCAAATATATTTTCGTGAATTCTATGTAGAGCAAATAAATTACTCTACATAGAATTCGAATGAATTAAAAGTATGGAGGATAAAGAATGTAGATAGCAAAAAACATAGCAAATTTGAGAAAATATTGAAAACGAGTGAAAGATCATTGGCTGCTTGGGAAAGTGTACCAATACCATTTACATCTAAACAAGCTCCATTCAAAACTGACATGTATCTATATTATAGTCTTGTAGGGCGCAAAACTACTAATAGACGGGGTAACAGTAGCTCAAATATCATCCTTAGAAAGCAAGCATTAAAAACGTACAAATTTGTAACAAAGCATGTTACTTAGAAGATAAAAAGTATCTCTAAATTACGTAATCCTTCCTAATAAATAAATGGAAATCAGTATTCAATTCGTACCTAAAACGATTAAATGTATAAGCAAATATCATTGCTGTCACTGGTTAATAAGATATATTTTCTATTATCACAGAAACCAACATGATTTTTGTTATGTTTTAATCCAACGCGTTGGGCTAGACCGTTTAGCGTACGTATGAGAGTATGGGAATAAAATTGAACGAGTATCTAATTACTGCAGCAGACAGAGAGATAAACTGTCGCTTGCTTTACTGTCGCTGTAGCACACACGCTAGCTATGTTTAATATGTTTTCTGTATATAGTGTGTTTATGACGGTTTATATTATTTTGATATTCGAAAGGCATATTGATTGTTCGCACGCTCCTGATATCTGTGGAAACCACATCGGCAACAAAATTATGTGTTTGGCTGATCATCGCTAGCGCATAGACTGCTTGTGTTCCTACATAGACTGGTAACGTGTGATATCGTTACTGCATAGACTGGGAATGTATGAATTACGCTAAGAGAGGACTTGCGTAATATTGATGGAAATACGCATTGGCTTGTCGTTATGTGTAACCCACTGTGAGTACACTGTAATCAGGGGAGATAGTATTATGTGTGGTTGACTACACAGAGACCCGTATAACAGAGCAAAAGGTCAGTAACGGATCTCGTCTATAAATAGCGAGATTTTGAATAGAAATATTCCGTTCCAATTTTAAGGACTCGAAGACAAGCCGTCCAACAGCAGTAGCCAGCAGCAGAGCGACCCAGGCAAGTCAGCCAAGCTGAAACAATGGTCAGAACGACAAGCAGCGATAGTCGCCGAGCTAATAACACATTTGGTGAGCGATTTTATATGGCATACACAGTTTTGTTTATCATATTAATTTTTAATAGCTTTATTTCTCTTCCTAGCCTCCCATCAATATATCTCCTATACAACTAGAGTGTATACTTACAACCTGTGCGCCGCAGGGTTAGTTGTAGTCATTCGGCTTAGTAATCTGGCTTAGTTGTAGACCAGTGCACTTCACTGTGTTACTCGCCTATAGTATTCCTTTGCACTACACCTACACCTACTAGATTATAATAATTAAGATAGTTGTTTGTGCCATCTGTGACAGTCACTAAAACCTGCCCATTAGCAACGTCGCGAATGGGAGACCATCACAAATTTGTTTATTACTTTAAATTTAAATAGTTAACATTGACATTTTATTGGACACTCGTGCAAGAGATAATATTATTTCTGGTGATTTTTTACATGTACTTAATAATCCTGAAATTTATCTGCAAGAACGGCGATGGACACATAACAGAAGTCTAGGGCAAAACGAATCTAGAATTTGATTTTAATGGGGTGTAAAAACCGTTTTTTAAGAAAGTCTAGAAAACATAAAAAACAGAGAACTTCATAATAAGATCAAAGAAATGGTAAGGGGAATATGGAGCGGAAATATGTAGTGTAAAGAGCGGAGATGGCAAAGTATTGAAAAGAATAATTGAAGTGGAAAAGTCAACACCGGGTGGATAGTTATTTAAGAATGTGTGAAGTATTAATGATGGAATAAAGAAATAAAGAAGTTAGTAAGATATGAAGGAAAGGTTATGAAGATGAAAATGTGAATTTGGTGAAAATGGTTAATTTGAATAATATGGAAGCCGAAAAGTAGGGTAGATGTCTGAATGAATAAAAGAGAGAAAAAAAGTGGATGGTCTATGGAAAGAATGTTCGAGAATATATATGTCATGGACAAAGCTGTAAATGAAGTTGAGATAAAGATGAATGACATTTAGGTGCAGGAAAGAAGGAAAAAGTTAAGGAATGGGAGATATTTCTGTGTAACGTGTACCATAGCATGTTACATTGAATAAATTAAATGAACAAATTGCGGCACTGGGGAAAAACCAGCAATCAAAAACCAGCAACCAGCATACATCTCACGCATTGAATAAAGACGCGATGATAACAGCAGAAAACTGTATATGATTGTTGTTCGCTGCTTGTTTACTCGTACACACATTAGCGATGGCTAATGCGTATAGGAAACGCGTGTATCGTTCGCCGTCCATGGATAAAAATGCCGTGTTGAAAATAGTGTCCGTTAATAATTGATTACATATTGGCTTATGATCATGTGGCATAATAATTAACGAGTAGTTGGCTACACACCGACCCATATAACAGAGCCAAAGTTGTATAACGACTCACGTCTATAAATACCGCGAATTTGTATAGAATATTTTAGTATAAATTTTCAAACTTGATCAGGCAACCGAGGACAGTAAGCAGCGCGACAGAGCGAGTTTCGCCAATTTGCCAATTTGAAGAGTTTAAAATCACGAACTCCTGGGCAACTCACGTACTCTTAGCTAGTCATGCCCTCAGTAAGCCACTGAGGATCGGAGGAACAACAAGATCAGTTCCAGCGTATGATATGTGGAAGAGATGACGCAAAGTAGTGGGAGCATTGGGTGAATGCACGAACGGGAATAAATTGGAGTGATGAAGAAAGGTGTTTGGCGTGTAATGTAAGAATGTGTTTGGGAGGACGAATAAATTGTATATGGATAATGGTAAAATGAAGACAATTATTGTGGAGAGAAGAAAGAGGGCAGGGCACCGAGGATAGGAAATAAAGAAGGTGATAATTCCTTATTTCTTCTAAGGGGAAAAATGGCGCTTTTGTTATTTATTTTGTGTTTTTTAATTTTTTATTGTAAAATTTGTATTTATGTTAAAACAATAAAATGTTTATTTATATATTAAGCCCTGATAAAGGCCAATGTTTGGACGAAACATTGTTGAGAAATTAGTTAAACTTTTTGGAAATTGTAGCTTTTTCATTAATAACATGTACAACTCAATTTAGTCCACTTTGTCACATCGAATGTGAATAAAACAGTGGGATAATATGCGAATAAAGGCGTAAAGAGACAGGTACAAATTCGCCAGGAAATGTTTTTAATAAACTACCTCATTTTGGCGATTCCAGCGCCAAGAATAATAAAGCACATCTCCTTTGTAGGGTTCATTTCAATTACTAACAACTCTAAGCGAGCATGCTAAACACTTTGAGAACGTTTTAGACTAGAATTCCTAATATTGCAATTCAAAAGTACGTGTGCATCGTTTCAATTAAAAATAATGTGAATATAATTGGTGATGCCGCATTTAACTGAGCCAGTTACAAATTATTATTAAAAATATATTAGAAAGGTATGGAATTAGAAGGCTAGTTGAAATGTGGTTCTCTTCCTATTTGTCTGACCGTTATCAAAGAGTATTCCAATGGTCTCATAGTCAGGAGTACTCTTATATAGGAGTACCATAGGGGCCTGTACTTGGGCCACTTATCTTGTCTGAATTTTGCTAATGGGCCTTAAAAGGTGACGTATCCTAGATTTTTGGTTATTACTTACGGCTCCATGAGGCGTAACATCTCGTAATACGTTGATGTTTCTATTGCGGAGTGATTACTTTTAGCATAAACCGGAAGCATACACCCAGGTAACGTCTCGTAATACGTTGACGTGACCGTATAGTATCCTACTTCATAGAAAGCCAAAACTATACACTCTAGTCTAGGGATGTAAGGAATTATTGGTGGATGTTGCTATTGTGCAGTGACTAAGGCCTGCATAAGCAATAATTAACCACCCCAGTGGAATATCCACTATAAGACAAGTAACACCTCGTAATACGTTCATTAACGCTTTTTTCAATTAAAAAATGATAATAATTAATCGGGTGCGCGAAAAAAATATCCCGATGAAAAAAGATATTCTCTATCTGTGTACTAATACATTAATAAGATAAAGGCTGCTGCTAGCTTTCGACGAAAGATCTTACATTGCGGTATCCTTTGAGAATAAATACTCGAAGAAATTTGCGTATGTCTGTATGCTTTTCTATGCGAGTCGGCTTTTGTTTGAGTATTATATTTTTCTCACGTCAGCAGGTCTTGATCTTTCTAGCGGGATTTGGATTTTATTTTAAATGTATTAAATCTTTATAATATTAATTTATATTAATATTAATATTATTCGATAACTAGTTATTATTAAATTGATTTATTAACTGGTATATTATATTTGTTTGAAGAATTGAAGTAGATTTGATTAGTCAATTTATGTTATTTTGAAGGATTACTCATTGAATTGATGAATTATATTAGAGAGTAGTTTATTGCAATCGGTAATTCATTGAATTAATGATAATCACTTATCATCCCTAAGCTGGGTTTTTGTATACTACGTACAATTTTTTATACTTTTGCACACAGATATTTTTGCACCGCACAATCGTAAAAAAAGGGCACATTGCATATGACGTCTTGTTTCATAAAGTATCGTTCCTCGAAAATTAGTTAACGGGTTAGTTTGATGACAGTTTTTAACATAATGTCAGTTAGACATTGAGTTTGGAATAATAAAAGTAGATTACTCATTAAAATACTATTTTAATGCTTTAAAATTTAATAAATAAAGCTTAGCAATTTCCAACCACACATGTAATCTATCTACATCGTACGTGACTTTCCTCCCCATATGTCTTAATAATTCGACATTTTCCTTTAATTTCGTAGTCAGGCAAGAATCTCATGTTGTAAGTAGTCAAGTCGATAAAGTGAGCTGAAATAAATCACCTTTACTGTTATTAAGTGCGGAAAGCTGTTTGGAACAAGGTAAAATGAATTCGGAGTGCAAACACATGATTATCTATTTAAACCCTAAATTAGAAAGTAACTCAAATTATATTAGAATTTCGTTATCCATTTTAAAATGTTCAACTGTCTTTCAGAATTGCAACTGTCTTTCAGGCCGAAATATATAAAATTCTCTATTGCGTTCAGGAAAACATAAAAAGCAAATGCAACAAAAACTGATTTTTATAGTAAGTGATAGTCAGGGGGCACTTCGGGCGCTTAACAACGCTATAAGCGTGCCTGGATTGGCGAACGAATGCATAAATGCACTATGCAGACTGGCTAAGACCAAGTCAGTTACAATGATATGGGCACCAGGGCATAGTAGCATTGTAGGCAAAGAGTAAGCGCTTTACAGCAAAGCCATGTAAAACTAAAACCCTAGATTTGCTAAAACTTGGCAGGAATAAAATCAAAATTATAACTGGCTTGTAAACAGGATACGCACCTCTAAGGATACACATCGAAGTAGAGTGTAGGCTGTGTCTGGAGGAAAGCGAGACAGCGCAATATATCCTATGTGAGTGAGAAGCTTTGGCATCTAAAAGAAAAGACCTATTTGGAGCAACGAAAGTTATATTGCGCCAGCCTATTTATTCTCTTAGCAAACGGCGGGATAAAGCAATCTTTCCACACATATATACACATATCCATGCATAAGTCATACACAGTTAAATGGCCTTAGCATTGTCACGTATTCAACTTACGCCACGGCGAAACAATCGTCACCTATCTCTCATACCTATCTGGTTCATACAATTAGATAGGTGACCAAATATTCCCACTTTCATACGTGCTATGCAATGTGTTTAATTCATAATATACGATGTTTTACTAGCAGTGGAAGGAAGCTAGTTTGTTTACATTTAATACATGCATTCAATTTAATAACTGGTTCTATACCATTGCAGTACTTGAAGTAATTGATTTATTTGATTAAATTTATTTAATTTTTTCAGAGACAACTATTATTTATTTATTAGAAAGGATTATATAATTCTATTGATCGTAACAACTTTGTTACACCTCCTTAATTTGGGAGCAGTAAAAACTTAAAATAATATTAACCCGTTATCAACAATTATAAAAATATACACGATATGATTAATTGTTCGACACCTATTGTCGCTGATCTATGTCGCTTGATCTATTGTCGCTTGTTGTGTGATGTGTTGTGTAACACAAGACGTTACTTATGTGTACCATATGTATAGTAGAGAATTTACGCCGCTATTTACAGTCGCTGTATAGTGTGAACGCGCTAAGAGTTGTATGCGTATGTACGCGGGCTACGCTAGAATATATAAGAGACCACCTCGGGAATAAGATGATATGTATGCTGCTCTCGCTGCTACTACATAGGTTACTGCGTTCTACACTAACGTGTGAATGCCGCCGAGAGAGGAATTGTATGTTGTGTTCCACATAGGGTGGAATTATCACGTAGATTTGCATAGAATAATGTAGTTAGACTGCTGCGGCAGCAGCAGCAGCAGAGCGACCAGCCAAGCCGAGACAATGGACAGAGTGATAGTCGCCGAAATAATTACACATTTGGTGAGCTAATAGCAAACCATTGTCTACGCTGGGGATCGAACCTGGGACTTTACGGAGGAAGTCATGCAACTTATCCACATCGCTACGGCGTAGGCTATTTTTAAATTAAATTCGTGTGTACAAATTTCTGGAAATAAGTAAATGTCTAAGTCAGCTGATCAGAAATTGGTAGAATTAATAGAGATAAGAGGCATATATAGATATACTTTGGAACGAAAATAATTTAAGGGTTGCGTTTATTTGTACTTCACTAATCTCTTGCTGTTATGTTTATTACATGTAATTTTTGAATAGCATTTTGCTTCTCTTTCTACCTCACCACCAAGCTGGATCCAATTCACTGGAGCGCATAATTCTAACCTACGCTAATTGGGGTTGGTTTTAGTCGCTCATTGAGCATAGAACCTGCGCTAATTGGGGTGTTAGTGACCTATAGTGGATTCCTGGATTGCTACCTTGTCCGTTGTTAATATTGTATATTTAGATTTATCCCCGATTTCCCGTTATATTATTAACTATTTGTAAAAATGTCACTGTAAATAAGATAGAAAATGGCAAGACAACCACTGGGAAGGTTCCAATAGATTCGTTTTGATCAAAAGGTAGAAATAATTAGTAATTATTGATTAGCCCCTTTGCTAATTAATTAAATCTTAAATAAAATGCGTTTACATAGTGAGTTATGCATAAAGCCAAGTACATCGACCAAGGTCACCTAATAGAGGAGGGAGAACACACAGGTGTTCAAGGCGAACGTGTTAGTTAGGTACGAATTAATCATAACCGAAAATATGCAAACCCGTGATGATAAAATTAGATGGGAGAACAAAGACGAATAAAAACGGAACACAAACACTAAGATTTGGTGTCCGCCGCTGCAAGCTATACCCGTTAGTGCAGTGAGAATATAATTATGAATTGATTCTGATTAAAGTAATAAACAATAAAAATGAAAAGATGCATAAATTAGAGTTACGGTTTTAGTAATTGGTCAGTATTAAATAATTAGGCATGAGACCTACTAGTATTTAGTCATCAATAGTTCGTGAGTATAAATGAAATAAATATTTTAAATATAAGAATTTTGAGAATAAATTAGATAATTCCTTTGAGCATGATTTTTACGAATAAAGTAGAATAATATTATTTGGTAACAAGTTTATTAATTGACTAAGGTGACTTAAAATAAATCTAGAGGCATAAATATGATCACGTGCGTCGATTTAAATAATAGATATTAATTTAAGTTTGTGAATGTACAGTTGCTGTTAACGTAAGTACCTTAATTTTATAATTCTGTTAGGATTCAGTTTGTTGATTTATGAACGTCATTATTTTTATTGAATTGTTGTGGCATAATATTTGAACTTGATCAATATGTTTATTTTATTATAGCATGGCGATAATTATTTATATGAACGAATATTTTATTAAATTTCATGTATGCATAGCTTAAAATGTATCAATGCATTCTTACTTAAGTTTAAACGTCTCTATAATTTTGCTGCCTCAATTATAGAGACTATAATTAAGGGTTGGCGTTACCATTAAATATTTGGCCACAGGAGACATGATTCAGTCTGAACGATGTATCCACCCTAGCAATAGTCCAGTCTAGTGTTTTATTTTAAGCTCTATTGGAAAGAGAGGGATTATAATTAGAACGTTCCGACTCAATAACTAAACTATCAAAGCAAGTATTAAAATAAAGGCCAATTGTCCAAAGTAATCAAAGATTTTAGTACCCCTAAGGTGAGAGCAGGAAGGCTAACCCATTCAAATCTTCCGCTTTCACCAACGTCACGTCGGAGAGTAGCCCTCTCCTCCAAAATGGAATGTGACAATATAATAAATTTTATTAACTAGTGTCCAAAATTTGAAAACTCAAAAGATTTTTAAACTGAAATAAAGCCTTGTTAAGATTAATGGATAGATCCTTTGCTAATTTTAATGTCTAAATATGTTAAAAAATAATTCATTAATCAAGTACATTAAATCTTAAATGAAAATAAGTTTTAAAATAACTAAGCACATTTTCGAACTCTCATCTCATGGACTATACAAAAGCCAGACGACTTTCTTTTCTTATAACAACAATTTGACATAAATTCTACGATATAAGCTTGAAAATTCATTCTCATGTATAAATGATGTCCTCTTTTGATGAACGCTTAAAACTTTTAATAATCGCGTCGAAAGTTTACTACGGCTGAATTACAGATCTTTATATAAGGCTATAATAATATCATGAAGAACAAGTATAGAGTTCTAATACATAGGTACGTTATAAATTGAGGCATTTAAAATAATGCTGTCGTATACTATATAACAAGGTAAAGCAAGTTTATTCTTTATGTAAAATGTATTTATTTCAAGACGTACTTCTTTGTGCATGAAAATTTATTGAGGAGACATGTTTGATTGAAATTGAAAAGGTAATTGGTTTTCTGAAATTTAAATTTCGTTACTCGTTACTTTGCGGTAATCCAAGATGAAATATCAATTGGAAGTGTATTTTACTTCGCGATTTGCCTCGTGACTTCGTGATGATAATAACAACAACCTATTAAATAACCACAGTTTAGAAACGAATCATAAATTTCCAGATCTAAATAAATTAGAACCACTCCATACAGTCGAAGGTTACAACAAATTATATATATATCACATATAATTTGTTGTAACCTTCGACTGTATGGAGTGG